>JANHFZ010003334.1:160062-202031 GCA_027560215.1 Halcyon smyrnensis
AGCTCAAATCACCCTCAAGGTTTTTTTCCTTTTTAAAAAACCATCACACATGTTTCTGCAGCTCCCTCTTTTTTGCTTTTCTTGTATTTGGCTATAGACCTGAGGGTGAGATCACACATGTATAGAATGAGAGCTACAGAAACACGTTACTCAGCCGTATTTAGTGCCAGCATTTGAAAGTGCCAAATTGCTTTTTGGGCTTTTCAGTATCACAATTTGGAGATGTCACAGGCTACTACTACTCATTGCTATCTGCTCTTTACAGCACCTGTGTAATACTTACAAATACTTTCACAGACAAACATACCTTTTTAGCTATAGGATGTTGATGGCATTGACCTATTGTATAAAAACAATACAGCGCTTCTATTCCAGTGGTTCTGAGTTTGTGGATTTCTCTATTCAAAATTTGAAATGAGACAATTATAAAAGCAAAGATAGTTTAACCATGACATTTGTTCATTGTTTTTGTCCTCAGCAGTTCTGTATAGACTCTCTTCATAATTAAGGGCTTTACCGAGTAAAGAAGATTCCCAGCAGTCACCCTGGAATTGGATTAACAGCACAAGAAACTCCCCCTTGCTAACCACATGTTCAAGCCCCTTTATATCTTCCCATGCATAAGTCCTTCTTCAATTTATTTAAATGATTTGCTGCAGTTTTGCTCTGTGGACTGGAAGAAATCTAGACAGGCTTTATTTGTAAGTACAGTGGTACATAGAGTCTCCATTGGAAATTAGGGCTACGTTGTACAAATTATCATATAAACACAAATGAAGAGAAATCCTCTGCACTGATGAGTTGATAATCTTGGTTGTCAAGACAAAGAATGGGAGAAAGGAGCAGTGTTATCTCTGCGTATGCTCCATATGCACAGGCTGATTTTCCAAAGGTGATGCAGAGAATGCGTTACAACATTTAGAACTGAACTTTCCCATATCTGAATACACTGCCTTAATTACAAGACTGATCTCTCTCTTGTCAGTCCTTATAAACTCTGCAATCATTTGAGGTTGATACTGTGCCAGCCGTGTATTGCCATGGAACCAATATAGCTAGCATTAAGCAGAACTGTATTTCTCTTTACCTGCAGATGTGGGAAAATAAGTAACTTTTGTCTTTCTGATTTACAAATGGCATCCTTGCTACACTGGTAGAAGAGAAAGGATAATTTCAGTATATCCATGTTTCATGTCTGCTCTCTGGTTCAGCATATCCCAGCAGTCTCCATCCATTCTTAGGACCATCTTTGTGTTAATGATACAAATGTTTCCACGGTCATGCTACACAACTTGGTTGTGTTCATTATCTTTTGGGGAAATTTTTTTCCTTTCTTTAGGCTCTACTGAATCTTCAGTCTTCATGTGACGCAATTTTTGGGGGGTATCCTCTTTAAGTGAATATCTTGGATGTGAAGAAGTGACTAACAAACTCAGTAGATGCAGAATATTATGGAATCACAGAATCATGTAGGTTGAAAATTTCCTTAAGTTCATGAAGTCCAGCCATTAACTCAGCACAGCCAAGTCCACCACTAAGCCATGTCCTTCACCACCACATCTGCATGTCTCCAAAATGATGACTCCTGTCACTTCCCTGGGCAGTGCTTAACAATCCTTTTGGTGAAGACATTTTTCCTGATGTCCAATCTAAACCTCCCCTGGCACAACTTTAGTCTATTTCCTCTTGTCCTGTACTAACAGATGTACTTCAAGGAATCTGGCATTAGTGTATAAGACTTTGCTGTTCATCCCACCCATCCTACTGAGGTCACCAAACGTACAGCAGACCTGACAAAATTGAATGGGGAAGGAGGGTGTGCTTCAGTCGTGTCAGTGCAAAGGCCAGAAGCTTAAATGGGAGTTAACCCTTGTTGGTGATATAAGCTGAACTGCCAAGTCTTGCGCTGATCCAACCATTCTGTGGCATCAGCTTTGCTGTAGGGGCAGAGATGTCATCCGGAGGGGAAGTGACCAGGGGCTGGCATGGCAAAGGAGGACAGTGTATTTTAAAAGGCAGCTAAGGGAAAAGACCCTGCAAAATCAAGTGCAGTGAGATTGCTGGTAACCAACACATGTCCTCCTGGAGCTATTTGAAGACATGTTGTGGGATTGCTTTCTAAGACAACACTTGCAGTCATCTTCTGGTTTTGGACACCATATCAATCCCAGTGACTATATGCCTCTTGTGCTGTGATTTATATCTTAATGGTAATGAATTGGAATCTCTCAAGATAGAGATGACATTCCAGTAATAATAAGATTCTAGCGTTAAATTTCTTCTGTGGGATTTGCAGGCCAGAAAAGCCTGTTGAGGTATTTTGTATACTGTTGATATAATTTATAAATACTGGGTTGATACCTTTTGCAAAAAGAAAACTCTAATTTCCAGATTTGGGGGTTATTTTTGTGTGAAAAAATAATGACAGTGTGAAGGTGTCTCTCTACATATTTTACAAAAGGACAAAATACTGTTCCCTGTGCTTGAGTAATGTTTTTTTTTTTTTGCTTTATTGGGAATGATGGGGAGAGGAAGAGGAAATTAGAGAGACATTTAAAAATGTCAATTCTGGTTCAAAAATTACACAAGCAAACACTCTTGACCAAGGTGTTGAATTAGAAAGTTTGATATTGCATAAAGCTAAGCAATCGGAAGTAATGCTGCCAATAAAAGACATTAATTTATTTACTCGAGGTGCCCATTGTTAGCACTAATAATACATTTCAACATATTGAAATTGCCAGATAATTCTTTTGTGACTTTTATGCTGGATGATATTGTTATTTAAATGAACCTGCAGACCGCACTGTAATGAAGAAATGCATGTTTTGCCTAACAGTTATCAACCAGCATTCCAGCAAAATGAGAATTTTTACCTCCATTCATTCTGAGGGGAAGCTGGGGGTCACTGTTTTCAATATGGACATTTTAAAAACCTTTCAGCAGTGAATAATTATAAGCCACAGCTTCTGAAATTACCTGTATTCACTGTAGGGGAGAAGAAACTTTCATCTTTTGTAATGAAGTACACTTGCTCATTCAAACTTCGTAAGACTTTGCTAAAATGACGGGTGCATTGTGCTGATTTAGTATTAGGTGAAGTAATAAAAGAAATCGATTTTTAAATATATAGATACCCTTGTTTATTCAATTTTACTTTTCTTGAATTTTGGGTCCATCTTGTCAAATAATACAGATGGAAAAAATGTGAGCTCTCATGTAAGTAACCTTATCTGTACAAATTGCTGTTTACTAAAACAAATGTTACTTCATTTTCAGCTTCAAATTCATTTTGCACTTTCATTTGATGATTGGTGTTTGAAACTGTTTTGGTCATGCTAATTTTTCTATATTAAGTTTTAGAAAAAGATTTTCTTTTTCATAGTTCAAAACTACGCAGAAGATAGGGATTGGAAATATGGCTTGCAGCAATGGGCTTTGGACTTCTCTCTTTGTTCTTAAAAACAATCAGGTTGTCAATATTCATTGGTTTAAAGAAACAGAGAAGTCATTATCTGGAGAGTAATTTTTTTTTTTAAATGATATACAATAATTTGTTAATTATTGCCAGAAAAAAGCATGCAGTTTTACTTCTGAAAATGTGCGTTCCAGTTAATGAAAAACATTACCCTGCAGCCTCTGTGGGATTTTTCCACTTGTAAAAGTTTTTTTTAAAAAAGGAGGAAACTGATCCCACATTTTCCTAAATGGGACTTTTAGGCAAGGGCTAATCCAAGCCTCACCCTCAGACAATAAGGAAGACAAAGTTAAAGGTTGAGAGTTTTCATTTTGAATTCTGCATATTTACTTTCAGAGTAAAAATACTTACTTTGTTTCATTTGTTAGTGGGTTTTTAACTAACTGGTAGATTGCAAATTGGGTCGATTGTTTCAATCAAAGTTGTTTTCCCTCTACTTTGAGCAATTCAGAGACTTGATATCCTCACTCAGATGAAGTCTTCTTCCCTGTCCTGGGCAACACTAACCTGCCTCTGGTAGCATCACTCAAAAAAACCACTTCATCTGTAAAATAAAATCTAGCTTTGTAAATAAGATAAGTTCACAGTAGCTAGAAGGTTAAATCCTGGCTATAAAGCTGTTTAGACTGAGTGATGCTGCTCTATATTTTTCCCCAGCAGTTGGGAAAGGAGGCAGTGGGAATGGCAACATGATAGAGATAGATGATGTTACTATTAAAGTTGAGCTTTTTTAGCCCCCTGCTCATGGTAACTATATTAAAGGACGGGTAAATGGGTAGTTTGTAGCTCTATGTCTATCACCCAACTTGCTAAATTTTTATTAGACCAGAATTTTGCCTGTGAGTTAGTCACATTTAAATATGAGCCATATGTTCATTACTCTGAAATACACTGATCCATGTCTCATTCAGCTGTTTAGTAAACTTTGTCTTCTGTCCATGTACTCAGGCTCCCAAGCTATGGTAACACACACAACGAGACATCTAGAAGAGCAAACATAATCCTTATTATACAGCCAGCAATGGTTTTGTGCTTTGAAATATCTAGGACCAGGACCCTTAGGCTGCGTACAAATACAGAGCAAAGAGTTGCCCCCTCCAGAGAATTTACATCCAGATGGCTGAGGTGCATAAAGATATTTTCTCAGGGTAACAAGTTGCCTCAAGTCAGCTGACAGGAATATGCATTCTCAGCAAATGCAGAGTAATTCAAGCTGATTTAGCCCTTTCTCCTGTGATAACTTTTAAACCCAAAGACAGGAGACAACAGGTGGATATAAGCAGATGGGGAAGCACATTGAGTGAATAAGAAGGTTGGCTTCATAGGTAGTGGGCTCAATATTGCAGCAGCATAGCCATTGTCAAGCTTTTTTTTCTGGCATCAGAGTTAAGAGGAGGCTTGAGAGGGGATTTAAAGGAGGATAACGAGGGAGCTTTGTGGACATGAACAAGGAGCTCTACCCAAGCATGGGGGCAGCAGGGGAGAAAGCACAAAGATCCTTGCTTGAAAAGGTAACAAATGGGTGATGGAGCCTACTGTCAGGGGCTGACTGGAGGTGGGAGCTCTCCCCTCTGGAATAAATGAATGAGAATAGGTTGGGAGGGGATTAGGCTGAGAATGCTTTGAAAGAAAAAGCAAGTAGATTATGTTTATATAACAGAAAAGGGAAACCATGGCAAAGAAGAGTAACAATGGTCAAAGTGATGAGCAAAGAAAATGCCAGTATCAAAAATACTCTTCAAGCTTTTCCAAAGCTGCCCTTTCATTAAGCAGAAGAGGTGCATTGTTACGATGGCTTTGTATTCATCCCCATCATAACCAACTCCTCACAGTTGCTTTCTGAAACTCAGGAATTTTCACTAGAAATTTTCTACGCATGGCATCTACCTTTGAGGTGAACAGTTACTTTGCCTGAGCCAGAAGAATTTTCTTGTTCTTCATTATAAGGAAATAGGATGAAAGTATACTTCACTGGTGGGGAAAAAAAAAAAAGTTATGGTTTCTTCATTTACATTTTTTTTAATTGTTACAGGAATAGACTCATTGCTTTGTTGATTTGTCATAATGATCTAAAATTCGGCTTTACAGATTCTCAGACTGTTAAAAACACTGGGTTTGTTATGTCCTCAGATGTGCAGTTTTCATTATTTGCTTCTGAAAAATATTACTGGCTGTTTTTAAAAGGGTGTTTACTACCGGCAGTCTTATAGCAAAGCACATATCTGTCCTTAGGCAACCATATTCCTCAAAATCTGAAAAAAAAACATAACTGAGGATATACTGTGTTCTTATATGAACCATCTGTTGTTGATGGAAAGGCAAGAACAGATGATCTGAACTGGTCTGTTAGTGCATAATTCTGTCCTGGTTTGAAGACCCAGGATTTAGCTTGAGCTCATCACTCCTGCCCTCTGTGCCACTGGCACCCAGTGGGATGCGCTGGTGCATCCCTCTGTCTTGGGAGGAGTGCAGCCAGCACTACCGCTCATGTGGCTATTGCCAACTCACATCTATGTAGCTGTGCTGAAGGTCCTTCCCTGTCTTTTGGTTTTGCCTCCTGCACAAAAGACACATCTGCAATTTGTTAGGAAGAGGAAAAAAAAAAAGGTTGGTGTTGATGCTGCTGAATGGATGAATTTAACAGTGAATAGTAAGCTGTGTCTGGATGTTTCAATGTCAGGGTGGCCTTATTACTGTACATACTTAGAGAGGATTTTATAATCAATTGCAAAGCTGCATGATGGTTTTGACGTGTGACATACATACAAGGGTGCACTAATCACCGATTTAATAAAATGCTTAGCCCTGTTGTGAACATTGTCATTTGTTTAGCACACAAATCATATTAAGCCAACCACCAGCTATAATTTTGGAAATTGGTGGAATATTCCTATAAAGAAGCACAAAAGATTGTAAAGATTGAATAACTTCATTGTCTTAGTGACCAGTTGGGGAGGGGGAGTCTGTCCTCTTTAATTTTTTCTTCTTTTAAAAATACTTTGTGGTTCAGCAGCACAGACACTGCATATCTTTGTACCCCCACGCAGTCACCATGTTAATAGCTGTTTGCTAGCTGTGGTCAGTTAATTTAAAAAAGCTGGCATGCTGGCATTATAGGTCACAATAGATTATTCTTGAATCAAATGTAGTATTGTTGCTTCAAACCAAACCCGCACCCATGACAAAATTCATTATAGCTCTTTAATTTCTAATAGTGTTTGAAAGGATGAACCTGAGATGATATGAAAGGAGGTTCAGTTTCTTAAAATTTTCTGAAGCCATGCATCCTCCTGTTCCTACTTTGCTCTTGCTACATGTGTTGACTTGGTACGGGGTTACTGTTGATTCAGGAATCTAGTGCTTTGTTTTGTTGCAAATATGAAAATAGATTATGAAATGTTCACTGACATGATGAACATGAGTGCGCTCCTGGAATATATTTCTCCTCTGAATGTATGTTATGTACATTTCTATGATATACATAAATGCAAGACAGTTAATCTAAAGTAAGTTTTATTCAGTGTAATGTGGTGGAACGAAAACTTCAGGCCCTCCTTGACTCAGCCAGTCACTAGAAGTCTGTCAATGCATTGAAGGTAACTGGGCTCTCAAAACTCACTTGCCCTGCAATAGCCATCGTACTCTGGGAGTTGGCGAATACACCAAGTGGCATCACTTTCTGATAAGAGCCTCAACTATTCTATTCAGACTGGAATGGAGAGTTTGGGGGGAGCTTTAAAGCTGGAGAGGTGATTGCTGGCTGCTAGAGTGAAAAGCTGAGTTGGGACACATCAGGTTCATTGGTGGGGAAATGATCTGGCTTTCAGTCCAGTGAGAGCACTGAGTTTGAGAGATGAAATGCCAACTCTTCTATTCTCATTTCTAAAAAGTCCTGAGTCCTGTGGATGCCATCTGATATACCTGTGTGGTCCTTTATGAAAATGATGAGCATGGTAGCACTACAGTGTGTAGACAGGGAGACACTCTCCCAAAAAAAACAACCATACAACACTGCAGTTGTGCTCTTTCCTACTACATTTGACAAAGATGGAGTTTCTGGTCAAATGGAGGGAGAAGGAGATATATACAGACCTAGTGTCCATTGCCCTTTTCTCATCCATTCGAATAGTCATGAGGCTGTGTCTAGGGAAGCTGGTGGGGGATAGATCCATATGTCTGCTGCTGTGAATAACTTGAGTTGGCAAATTAATCATTACATCAGAAGAAACAGAGGCACCTTTCCTCAAAGAGTCAGTAGACAGAAGATTCAGCTGATGTGTGAAATGTGAGTCTTCAGCCTGATTTAGGGAATGGGATCTTGGTCTTTTAGATGATGGGAGAGCATGATAATTATAGAGATACTGCATTTTCTGGAGTGGGATGAATGTATGCCCATTTCTTCTCTGATTTATCATATAAAAATAATTGGTTTGCAAGCTGATGTAGGCTTGGAAACGTTTTGTAGGATGAGAAAATGGATTCCCACTCATTGCAAAGTCTGAACATGAGAAAATGACCCTGTGCACCTCTGCACATATTATTGTTTTCCATGTACTTGAAAGCCAAAACATACCTTCCCTATTCAACACATTAAGCAATGGAGATGTGGTCCTAGCACAGGACTTAAGCATCTGTAAGGGATGCAGAAGTAGAATGTATACCATTTTAACTCGCCATGTTTGAATTCTGCCCACACGTAACTGGCAAGTACTATGGAAAGGGAAAATTTCTGCAGGCCAGTGAGAAAATTCTCTAATGGTGAAGATTTCTAAAAACAAAGGGATTGCTTCCATGAGGAATTTAGAATGAAAAATGTGATAAGTTATAGTCAGTCATTAACATTTGTTGAACATTCTACTTATTATTAGTGTTTCGTATACTTCTGGTTCAAACATTTAATGGAAAAAAAAAGTGGAATAAATGGGCTAACACTAACCAGATGGTCCTGTATGTGGAATTTCTAAAGCTTTTTGTGTACTTTATGTCGAAGATAACAAATCACTCAGGTCAACAGCTAGTGTCAGCTAGTGAGAAATGATTGTACATTTTAAGGAAGAAAAGCTCTTGAGGTCTTAGTTGCATTGGTGTCAGGGATTCAATTTTGTGATTTTCACGTGGAAAAGAAGATGCTTCCAAGTGAGGCACACTGCAGAAGAAATGTTTAAAGAGAGGTTTGTTTAGATTCCAAAAACTAGGTTATCTTAGACACATTTAGGTTCCGGACATCTCCTTCTTTCTTTCTGTTTAATTATGTTTCTATTTTATCTTTGGCATCTGCAGAGGATAAAATGTAGGAATAATTAGGAATAGAGCTAGCTGATGAAAAATTAAGACTGCAATATTGTTTCTTTATATGCTGTTCTTAAAGTTTAAAAAAATCAGAAACAAAATCTGTGGTATGTTTTGCTTTTTGATAAGTAGCTTCATATGTTTTAACATTTTGATAGTCATACACTTGCTAAGAATATCTGTCTGATCTGTGGCATATCTAAGTCATCCATCCCTGTAGTATCTTGCCAGGTCACTGTAGTCCTGTTGAAATATTTTCATATAGGATATAATCCAAATAAATAAACAGTGTATGATGGTGCCATCTATAGCCTAGACAGCTCAAGGGATTAGTAATTAGTTATATAGCCTTTTACTTAGTGATTGTTGCTTAAGATCAGACTCAGAATGTCACTTCTAACCACAGGCTTGGCAAGTTGAAACAGTGGTTTCTTTCTGATCCTTGTCAATGAGGTAATGTCTAAGACATCTGGGGCAAAGTAGAAGTAGAAACTGAATTATCATTTCATTTCTAAAACTGATTTCTCACACTCATTTTTCTGTAAAGGCAATGGAGCAACTATTTAACTACTGTCTACTGTTCCATGAGTACTAATAAGATCAACTTCCAGATACATTAACCAGAAATCTTTTATTAGCATTATATCTGCTAAAGGAGACAAGTGTCACATAGTTTCACATATATATGCCAAAGGTTGTTGCATCACAGAAAACACCAGTGGGATGAGCAATTCAGAGCTAATGATCTTTCTTTCATAAGACCATCTCCTTCTAACAGTTCAGTAGATGCGTCTAGATAATGACCTGGGAGCTACAAAAATTGAAATTTCCTTAAAACTGAATCATTTATCTATGACCAGCTTATTCCTAGACTCAGAGAAATGAACCATTCTGGAGATGCACCCTTACCTGTCTGAAGCAGTGGTCTTAACTTTCTGGTGTAGATAAAAACTCCAATATAAAAACTGCAGTTTTGATAGAGTTCTTTTCACTTCTTCAAATCAATCTTGAGATTATAAATTAGAATATTCCTGCAAAAGAGAGTATTTCAGATTTTCTGCTAAGGATAGACCTTCTTTTTAAACACAAACAGCATTTACTCTTTGAATAACTCCTCAGGCTAGGATTGTCTCTTCTAGAAAACACTTGCTGTTAGTGTTAGAAGAAATTTCACTTTTAACATATGTACAGTGAAGCAGTGTAAAGGTTTATTCAGTGTGGCATCTTCCTTAGATGAGGCATCTATAAGCATTTTGCAAAGTGGTGCCATTTTCTACAACCAGAAATGGAAAACAATAAAAGAGCCATAGGCAAAGGAGGTGCTGCCTGGTGAAAGTAAAAGCAGGTTCTTAGGGACCAAACTGTGTTTTATTAATCATGTTAGCACTAGTGACTGTGATTCAGGGTGGATAGAGAAGTGTGGGAGGATGGTATTGTGTGTGCATGTGTTGTGTTGCTTATAATGTGGTTGAAGGTATGTGTATGCTATCTGTTTCCATTGTCATGAAATGGCCACGCACAATGCATTTATGGGTTCTCGTTTCAGTGACTGTACTCATCACACCTTGCTTGCTGAACATAAATGTACTCATCACACCTTACTTCCTGATCATAAAATGAAAGTGTTGCTTTCTAGTAGGTGCTAATGCACTCTCAAAAAGGTAGAGAGCCTATGTAATATTTGTTAAGCCAGGGATCAGTAAACCTATCTGGGTGACGTTTTCTTTCAACTTTGTAAGAAGTTATAAAATGCAAAGGGATTTGCTGAAACACTGCTTGAAAGAGAAACAGAAAACAAGCTTTCCCTTGCATTGTTTTAGGGTTTTGCACCATATTTCACTGATAACTGTAGACTAGTGGTAAAGATTAGAACAAGAAGTGACACGTTCCCTTTTCTATTATGTACATTCATAAATAATATTGTCTGTTGTGCACTTATATCTGCGTATTTATGCCTTGGTTTGTGCGTGTGCATGCTTGTGCAAAGGTGTATCTCTAACGGTGCTTAATTTTTGCTTATGATCTTAGGTGTGCGGTTCTCTCTATTGTTATATCCTTTTTTGAAACATTTCCTTTAAATATGCTTAAAAATAGGGCAAGAGAGACCCTATTTTGTCTGTAAAAATGCCTTAGTAAGTGCCTGTCACATTTATGTAGTGTTATATTTAGAGTGGAGCTGAAGAAATCACTAAAACAGGTACCCAAAAGCTCCTGAAAGTGATTTGATATGAGCGTTGACATGGAGCCAGTGGCTCTCTGTTACCAGTTCCTGATCACTGACTAACACACCAAGCTCCTCTAACGTGTGACCCACTGATGGTGGCAGCTCTCCTCAGGCTGCCGCAGCACTGGCCTCTCCTCCCTAATGATCACAGCCTGCACCCTCCACGTCCAACATGTGCACACTCGTTCCATTTTGCCTCACCCGGGCCGGGTGCCATCGTTCACAGCTGCCTCCAGTGCTTGTTCCTGGTGGGAAATCACATCAGTCTGTAGGGAAAGGACTTGGGCACGGGATTTGCATCCTGTGGGGCCAGCTGGGAAGACCTCACAGGCAAGAGCACAAAAAGAAGGTGCAAGTTCAACAGTGAGCTGTCGAAGTCCAATAGTAGCAACTCAGGTGTGGTCTTGGAGACCATGGAATTGTACGTAGGGAACAAGTTGACTGTATTTAAAGTATAAAGACAATTTTATTTAGCTTAGTAACTCAGTTCAGATGATTTTACAAAATGTTATAAAGTTTTGAGATACTGCAAGCAAGAATGGGAGAGCAGACGTAATATTAAATTATTATTTGTCAGGTATTTGTTTGTTTGGATATTCTGGGGACAGCCCAGAGCCTGGAGGCTCTGCATAAACCTAGGAGTAGGGCTGTCCTCTGCTCTGAAGAGCCTACCTTCTCAGCTCTGTTTCCAGATGTAGAAACCCAGTAATCCTGACTGAATGTCCCTATTATTGTTCAGTAGTAAAAATTGGAATTGGGATGTTTGCAGTGTGAAATCTCTTGCTGATTTGAGCCGTGATCCTGTGAATACTTACCATTGTGCTTATTGTCATGGAGATGCATACTCCCACTGAGTACTCCAAGTTGGATACATAAATGTTTTCATAAGTCTTAGAGATCTGGCTTGGTAAGTGCAGGGACAACATGTGTAATGCACAATCTCAGCTGCTTGAGATCCTGAATCTCTGCCTGGAGACAGATACAACAAGCTTTAATACAAAACCTCGCTAGATTAAGTTTTTAGTATTATAAGCTTGATTTATGTGTGACAAGAACAGTTGGTTGGGATATATTGGAAGCAAATGTATCCCATCCATTAGCAAAGAATGCAATAATTAGGAAAGGAAGAGACCTAACTCAGAACCTGTGATATGACTCAGAATTGTGTCCTTGAGTCATTATGCAGACAAAAAACCCCACCGCTCGCTTCAGTGCAAGTTTTGCATGTGTAACAGCTGTCACAGGCAGACCATTCATCAGCTGAACCACCACACAGGTGGAGGATGAGAAACCACCTTCTGTGCTAGAGGTTGAACATAAGAATTATTTTTCATGGGGTCCGTCTGTTTGTTCTGCTCTAGCTGCAGCATGCAAATCTCCAGCGTGGATCTATTTCTCCACTGGTATAAGAAGTTTTTATATAATAAAAAATATAGATTGTAGTTAAATGCTAGAGAGACCGTGATTTTGCTTTAAGCCTTGTTTCTCCTGCTAAAACTATTGCAACAAAAGACACGCATATTTTACTTTACTTGATGTATTAGTGTACTCCAAACTCCTATCAAGTGCATACAGTTAGATAAATAAACAGCTTACTTTTGATTGTGCATGTTAAAGTACCCCAGGTTATTTTGCTAAATGATACCATTTATCATTCCCTGCTGTGTATAATGACTATTTGTGAAAAAAATAGAGGGTTTTCTTTTCTCTCCTGTCCACCCCCAAACAGAATTAAAAAAAAAAAAAATCTCATCAGAATAAGCACATCCGTTGAAATTCAGACACTTTCCACCTCCTCTCAGTTTGCATCATATGATATGGCAAGACATCAAATGATACAAGGATATGTAATGTGACAGTAAATGAAAGATAAATTAGAATAAGTTTTTTTTGGATAGAGTGTTCCTGATTCAATTTGGATGATAAGAATTTAGTCGTAATTTCTGACATACTCATTTTATCAGCTAAATTTCCTAAATTGTATTATTACAGATAATTACCAACATATATTTATTCTTAAAACTTTATTTGTTCAATTAGAAGGTAGATTTCAGCCTTTATCTTTGTAGGTAGCTGATCCAAGACAGTTTTATGTAAATGGCTTAATTAATTGCTACCCTTCAGTTGAAACAGCAACTTACAAAGGAAGTAATCCTCTTCGAGTGGCATAAGCTGTTTAAAAAAGGCAAAAAACCCACAATACTTTTCTCAGGCACCTTGTCACACAATTATAAGTTATTTGACAGAAGTAAATGTAATAAAATGCAAGGCTTCTTCCCAAATTATGTCTTTCCTATGTAATTAAAATAGCATCAACCTTAAGTGCAGTGGCTCTGTAGTCTTCAAATCTACATTATTAAAGATTTAATTATGCAGAATTACAAATCTTTCTTATAAATGGTTCAACATGTTGGTGGTAAAGATGTGATCTGTGTGGCCTACTTATTAAGTTTACACTCTTTTTCAAGCAATTAGTTGTCTCCAAGTGTTGGTCTGTTGCTCTCCCTTTCAGGCTACCCTTGGAAATCTCTGCCACGCAATGCTGTTAGAGCATGTGGTGAGGGGACCTTTTCTTTATGGTCATCTGACAATGGCACCAATCACTCCAGGTGACTGTTTGCCACCAGTGCTGTTGTTTCTGCAGCTGGGCTTGCTTGGTTTTCAACTACAAACTAGTGTCCTGACATATAGGCTAGAAAGCAGGAAGGAGAGTTTTAGGTATTCTCTCTTCTCCTGTCATTCACTAAGGTCCATTTGTGGTAGAAGCCAAGCCTTGAGCACTGTTTTCCCTGATTCCATACTACTCTACAAAAGTAAGGGTCACTCCGCAGCGAAATTAATTTGTAAAACCCAAAAGAGGGTTTTTGAAATACCACATGTGATGCTAAATCTCTGCCTTTCCTGACCAGATCAAAATAGCCTTGATTCTGAGTATTTGCATGGCACCATGTGGAACTCAGTCTTATGCTTTCCCTTCATAAGAATGGTGGGAGGAAGTAATATCTGATACGTTTAAAAACAACCAATTCTTCATGTGACTAATAAGGGAAATTAAAAAATACACAGTGCAACCCCGTCTGCTGCCTGCTCTTATACTTGTTTCCGAACTTTGTGCCAAACTGGTGATCCTGGGGGAGGGGTGGAATGATGAGTGGGTGAATGAATACGTGTCTAGAAATGTGGCCACTTTTCAGTAGAGATGCTCCTATGCTGTCCTCATTATTGTCCCGTTTTATTTGTCAGAGTGACTCTTTTCCCCCTAAATGTGCAAGGGTTTAATTAATACATTCCAGTTGTCAAACCCAGTTCAGCTTGATGAGCAGGAGAGTGTAGATTATTTGTTTGCATCACTAGGCAATGGGGAAATACCTCCTCCATTGCTTTTCTTTGCAAGTAGTGACAGCAGCGTTCTGACAGAGACAAAGGGATAAAAAATGTGCTGGAAGGACTAGAAGAATTAATTTGTAATAGATAATTGGATCTGTATGGCAATGATATGAGTTTGGAGGAAAGTCGAGCAGAAGAGCTCTCTAGGTTTTTAGCTTTCACTCTTGTCAAAATAGCGTCTGCATGCCTTATGCGTTTTAAAGTTTAAATAAGAATATACATATCTGACTTCTTTATTTAGCTGCCTCACCCATTGTCTGACAAATGTCTGGATATGCTTATTTCTATTATTATTTAAAACTCAAGAAATAAATTTGCTGTTTGTTGGGAAAGTGGTACATGGTATTGCTCTTAATTTCTTCTCTTGCAAAAGTTAATTTTACTCTTGCACCAGCCTCTGAGACAACTCTGTCTTTTGAGTTTTGCAAGCCTCATCTTTGCAGCTGACTGATCCTAAAGCAGTTCCTCAGAGAAGGGCGTAGTTCAGTGTTACAAGAGATTGTCTCATTCAGTGGAAGCATGGGTCCATCCTGTGAGGGTATTGAATGTCAGGATTGAGATGTTACTTGAGTTCAGTTCCATAGAGAGCCAGTGATGAAAGCAGAGTGCTGTGAGGATGTACTCCCAACAAATCTGGCTGCTAAGGTGGGCTGTTGGTGTCTGTACATGCTGCAGATTTTTCAGAGTTGGCAAATTTCTCCCTGAATATGTCTAGGGGCAGTAATCAAGTCTAGAGGTCACAAATCACTGTGGCTGGTAACAGAGCAACTAACAAATGGCACCAGTGTGTTGTTAAAAAGATAATCATGTTTTGTTGGAGGATGATCAACATTGTTCCCCTCATTTTAAAAAGGTGTTACAGGTGATCCCTGAAATAATAAACCTGGGAGGCACCTCAGCATAAAGAAATATGGTCAAGAGAATGATTAAAGATCGAGTTATAAAGGACCTAGATGAGGATAATATGATGGGGACAAATCAGCACGATTTCTATAGCCTGACAGATTTCTTTGAAATAGTTAACAAATAATGGATAAAGGAGAACCAGTGGATATAATTTATTTAAACTTTCAAAAGGGTTGGATAGAGTCTTTTAAAGGAGGCAATTAAGGAATCTTGCTAACAATGGGGTAGGATGTAAAGTCTTGTCATGGATTTAAAACTGATTTAAAGACTGAAAGTTAAAAGTAAGATTAAATGCCCATTTCTTATTGCTGGAAGGAGACAATAATGGCTGTTAGGGAGTGGAGCTAGGAATGGTAGACTTCAGGTTTTTTAACGTATATATTTTATCAAATTGCTATTGTGCATAGAATATAATTAGGTAGTATTCCCTAGGAAATACTGTAGTTTAATATTAAGGATCTGTGTTATACAGACTGTTTAAGTGCTGTTGTGCTATATTGAAAAAGAAAAGAAAGAGGAAAATAAAGTGAACACTTTCCCTAAAAGATGATTCTCCACTGGAAAAGCATCATCTGCTTGTTGCATCACCTAATCCAAAATAGCATATTTCATGAAACACATCAGCCCCATTCCAAGAACAAAATCAAATTTTAAGCTAAAATGTCCAGGGAGGTTTTGTCCAGCCTTTGGTGAACTCAGCGTATCTGCCCATTGACTGCAGTCAGTCTTTGGCACAGGGGATCTGTGATCCCTGCTGGCGCTGGCATCGAGGCACTCCATGGTCAAGACAACTCTGGGGAGGCGAAGGAGAAATTGTAGAATCCTTCCACAAAACTAGATTGGTTCAGATAACATGGCTTTGAGTAAGATTTATCTCAGAAAAGGTAAAAGAAACATATGCAACAGAAATATGTCTGTAGTTACAGTGAACTTGTAAGCCCTGAACCTGTCATAACTCATCAGGCAAGTGACACTGGTGCTGTCCCACTCAGGTCTGTGAGGACACCTCCAGGTGCAATAACTGAGAAAGAGATGGGAAGTTTTGCTCCATGCTGGGTGTGTCCTTATCTTCAAGAGACTGTCTAGCCCAGATAACAGGTGTCCACCCCCATCATCTAGCAGAGATGGAAGAATTTTCAGAATAATTAGAGATTTTGAGTAGGAAATTCTGGATGAGAAAAAAATTATAAACCTGTGACTATTTAATATGGGTAGGAAAAGGGTGATCAATTATGGAACAAGTACTACAACAGAGTCTAGTCAGAGGCTTGTACTTTACTATCCTGAAAGTCAAAAGTCACCTGTATTTAGTGGGTTTGTAGAAGGATGGGGAGCAGAGAACACTTCTCTCCCCTGGTAATTGGAATCTCTTGGCACAGGGTATTGTTGCTGACAGCCAGTTCTTAAATCTTGTAGTGGGGTGCATTATCATAAAGAGTATCATGTAGCAGAGTTAGCCAAGGTCTGCCTGGTACTGAAAACACTGAAAAAAATCACTCATGTTAGTCAGTCTACCCCTAAATTTCTGCACCTTGAATATAGTTTGCTCATGATGAATGAGGCTATCAGGACTGAAACCAAATGCAGTGGACTATATTTAAGTACGGTAGCAGAATGATATTTTGATAGTTAATTTCTTTGATCTTCTGTTGAATTTAAATTTGCCTACAGTGGTTTCCCAGTTTCAATTAGTACACAAAACAAACTTTGCGTATTTTCTGAGATTATGTTCTTCATTATACGTTGCTGTAGTTTTGTGTGCTGTTGCCAAGAAATCTGCTTTTGACAAATTGCACAGGAGGCATTTTGAGATTGTGATGGAGTTGATTGAGTTTTGGCCAAATCCTGTACACTTTTATCACTGAAGACTGAAATACAGATGCTTGTTACACTAAAATATATAGATTTGCTTTGGCCCTGAAAATCTGTGTCACATTTTAAAATAACCAATTTGGGTACAATTTGAGTTAAGTGGCAAGTAAACAATGCGAATGAAACTGTTTTGTTAGCTAGAAAGTGATTGAAAATCTGCAACTAATTATAATTTGGCAATATACAAGTCTCCAGGAAGCTGAAAGGAATACTTCATTGATATACTGTTTAGTTATATTCAAGATTAACTTACACTGCACAGTTTGTGCAAAAGATTTTGTTGCTTATTGTAACTTTACTGTCGAAATATGAAACAACTTGGATTTCATAAGAAAAAAAATGTAATTTTTTAATCAAAGATGTCTTCTTATATGATTTTTTTTATTTCACATGGGCCTTGAGCTTCAGCTTTTGTATGTGGGTTTGAATTTCTTCAGTGTTTGTCAGTATTCTAAGTTTTGATTGGCACCTTCATTGTGTTTTTCAACTCATCACCTTAACGCGTTTCTCGTGCATTAATGTAGCTGTACAATACCTTTGAGAAATTAGAATGTGTTGTCACATACGAGGAGAAATTCTTTGCTTGTATTTGGTTGAAAAAAGTATGGGATTGGCTGGAAAGCATCTATTCTCAATGTCACCTAGATCTGTAACACTAGGAGCTAGTCAAAACACCCAGATAATTGTAATTTAGATTTGTGCTGCCAGAATGTGAGCCATGTGCAGACATCAGGTTTTGGTGAATATCAGCTTTTGTTGTTGAATAATTATTATTTAACAGGATCATGTATGTACACAGGTGTTTTTTCTAAAAGGGTAAATCAATGTATTTTCTACAGCTCAGTTTAGCAACCCTTGATGTATATTAACATCAATCAAAAAGCATTTCACAGAATGTGAAGAAGGAAGAGAAGGGAAAATACTGGTCTTAGAATGCTCTGAAATATCATTTATCTCAGAGCACCAACCCATACTGGAAAGCTCAATACTGACTCTATTTTGATTTTGTCACCAAAAGCCCCAAGAGTCTTCACAACAGGTAGGGATCCAAACTCTGTCTTCCTGCTAGAAATAAATATTTTCTAGCTCATCCAAATTCAGAGTTGTTCAGATGAGCTGCAGAAGATGCAAAGTAAGACTGCCAGGTTTGAGAGGGGGAAGGTAACACTGCAGTTACTGTTGTATTGTTCTGTATTATGCAAATGAGCAAGATAAACTATGTAAATATTAAGAATTATTTCTTTGATTCTGATAAGACTATCAACAAGAGGAGCCATGGAGAGAACTCCTGACTTACAGTGCCAGTGGCTATCACCATTAAGTCATATTCACCTGCCTGGAAATTTCTTTCTCTGTATAAAGCATTTCACTGATGCATACTCTCCTTTAACAATCCTTGACTCTGAGAAGTTTCAGACTTGAACGTTTTAGAGCCCTGTGCTGTTTCTCCATAAACTTGTGTTTATCAAGTGAATTGTACATTCTTCAGATATTAAACTTTTAACATGAAGTCTTGTAGTCAACAGCTAGTTGAGATACCTTCTGAAACTTCTGAAATACCACACTGAGATGGTTCATCACTGTCCAGGGATACAGCGTGGGCTCAGATATCATACCTGAAAAGCTGTGTAGGGGCCAAACAAGCTGGGGAAGGGATTCCTAGTTTGACCTGTGCTGTGGAGATCTGGGCAGTCTGTCATTAAAAGGAAACCACTTCAGCCAAGGATCAGGAATAAACCTCTTTTCGTTCTGCAGTACGTATTTCCAGATAGGCCAGTCTCATGGTCCTTGTGGAGGTAGCTCCATTTATGCCACTTGGGACTCCAACCTGTGAGTACAGGTTGCAGGATAAAATCCGTAAGTACCAGGCTTAAAAAAGTGAATCTGCATCCAGAGCATTTTAATTAAAAGTTAGCTTGAGTCATGGGGAAGGAGGGGATAAAGCACTAGGGAAATGGAGAATATGAGTCATGGCATCCAGACTGAAACAAATCTTTGAGTACGAATCACAGTATAAAATTTTAAGGTCTTGATCCTGCCTTTGGCTACGCTGGTGTGTATTGATACATATTCTGTAAAATTGGCTACTGTTACGTGGTACTGTGCTCCCACATAACTAACTCTTAGCTCTATGTTTTTATAGTCTTTATTTTTTTAAATCCTATAAATGCTGCTGAACTTGGCTTTTTAGAATGCTGAACAGATGCAGCAAGATTTTCTTAAACTTCCTACCCACTTACAACCCCAAATCATTAGTGGATGTGTTGTATCTTTCAATAAAGACTTCTTAGAGAGCTGCTTGGTGAATAAGGCCACACAGAATGTGTCATTGTTGCTGCTGCAGGTTTTGAGTTTATTTGTATATTATGGGTACTGTATACCACATAATAATGAAAAGCTATATGCTCCGGTCTGCTGGTTCACTACACTGTCTGGGTGATTACAAATTGTTTGAATAACAGTGGACTATTGAAACTCTATCCAGATGTGCGTGTTGCTAATTATGGGAATACCCACAAAGGCAGATTATCTCTTTTGTTACGATTTCCAACGTGTTTAAAAACAGGAAAGTGAAAAGCATGTAGGCAGCAAATAAGAAGTAGCTGTACACATTGGAGATGAAGACTTTTCATAATTAATTCCCGGGGACGAAAAATTCCTGACCTAGTAGTATGCATTTCAGGAGTGTAACCAGATGCAACTTGATTCACAGGAGAGATATTCCAAAGTGGCAAATTCTGAAATGGTCTCAAAACCAAAATGGCATAGTTTTATTCACAGCAGGGAAAATCCAGGTAGAGAAAGAGGACCTTAGGGAACCAGTGGTCAGGAGGGGGGGAACTGAGCTATTGTTGATTTTCTGGCATACTTATTAAAAGTATTGCAATAATGTGATATGAAATTTTGGAAGGACAGTTGGAAAGTGTGATCCTGTCTTTCCAGAGTTTAAATAGTCTTCATATAATGAGCTGGAGCACTGTCCAGAGGTACCTGTAGGTTGAACAGTTTTAAGAGCATGAAGGACTCAGTGTGTTTCCAGGCACTGCACTGGGATGACGATGTTTTCACATTGTCTTCCCTAAGTGCTGTCTCCTGCCTGTGGACAAGAGAGAACATCATGACTAATCATAAAGTTACCCTCAATCACTTTGTCCTTTCACTTTATGAGTTTCCATGAATCCCATGGGAGATGAAGTAGAGAAGGTAGAAGGGGAAAATGCCAGTGGCAGAAATTCGGTGTAGGATCCAAACTGTTTCAGAAAAAATATAGGAACAGATGAAAGAAAGGGTGTTGAACAGCCTAGCAACCTTTCTCCTTAACAGCTTGTGATGAGGAGATAAGTAGTTTAGCAACCTTCACTCAAATTTCTTTCTTTTTCTCTTTCTTTTTTTCCCCAAAAGATGGGGATTAAGCTACAGAAAGTCTGGCTCTTGCCTCTTCTCTGGAAAAGAAAGAGGATATCTGAATTCAGACTTAACCCCACTTTGTACAGTTTTAAATAAAAATGATGAATTTCCTCCTGAGTGATTAATAGCCAAGTGTGGTGACATACAGGAACTACAAGCTTGACCTTCTAGGTAAAGGATAACTACTATGTTAAGTTGATTACACAATTTACCCTGAATAAGTTGACAAGCAGTGAGCATGGTTTCCGTGACTTCTGATCTTGTAAATGCACACTTACAAGTGATTTGCCTATTCCTCTGAAGCAAGTCTTGCATTATGTGTGACACGTGTTAAATAAATTCCAAATGGTCTAATGTAAGATCTGGAATCCCGGCAGCCAGGTCTGTGCAAACATGCTGGCCTGCCAGGGAATTGCAATGTGTGAAATACTCTGAACTGGAATCCCCAATTTATCGGAGAAATTTCACATCCTCTGAACATCTCAGAGGCTTATGAAGCAGACAAATAATTCTCCCTCCTCATCCTTGGACTTGTAGACTGAATTCTTCTGTGTTGCCTGGAGTGAACTTTGTTTTTTCTTCTGTCAATGCTTCTTTCTCCCCCTAAAATTGAATGTGTCAAAGATGTGAACTGTCCACATAGTGCACTGATAGGGCGTTTATATAGATCACCCTGCAGGACAACTAAAACTTACTGTATACTTTTTTGTTTATCAAACTTCTAAACCTACAGTAGAGGACAACGGCTGGAATTTCCCTGGGCATGAAGAAAAGGAAAGGCGTATTGATGGGAAAGCAGTCATCTCCATAAGTTGCTCCTGTGTTACACATTCAAGATTAGCCATGATTTTTCTCTATCAGAAGGTATGAGAGGAGGGAACACACTGCAAGGAATCGCAAGTGCCTTTGCTGTGGGTTGCAAATGGACTGTCTTCACTTGCCCAGCGTGTAGTATGAAAATAGCAAGTGAACTGGTGAGGGAGCAGCTGCGATGTGGTGGAGAGGACTCTGCATGGCAGAGCTGCTCCCCACATGTGCTGTGAAGTGTCCCCGTCACAGGCAGGGTTAGCAGAGGGCTGTGCCCCCCTTGGCCACGTGGTACACCCTGTGTAAACTCAATAATGGTGAGTGAACAGGCTGCAGAGGAAAGATGCACACAAAGAAATCTTCATTTACTTCAAAAGAAAAATTACGCTACCCGATTTCAGATTTGTGCTTTGGATCAAGCACACACTAAAAACTGTTTCAGAAAACCACCTTGCCCAGTGCTTGACCTCTGTTTTCTGTGGTTATCACCTCTGACTCTGTCAGTGGAGAAATGTGCCATAAAATGATTGGAATTTGCGGGACAAATGTTGCACATGCTGCCTCTGTGGTTGTCCTTCCCTTGGAGAGGTTTACACAATCTCTCCTACCTCTTAGGAGGTCCAGTGAACCACAGAACAAGCTTCCACATCTCATGGAGGCCCCTCAATGTGTGTGCTGCCTATAGTCCTGAGGTCCCTATGTACCTAGAAGAGCTCTCTTCCCAGCAGTGCTCTCCATCTCCAGGCTACTTCCAGTTCTTCTTTCCTTCCCTGCAGACTTCAAGCAGTGCTTTGAAATAGCTGGATCAGCACCAATTCAGCCTGTGTCCAGCAGAGTCCCTTTGACCCACTCCTGTCTGATTCAGCACATATCCAATTTCCCAAGAGTTGTAAAACTCGGTAAATCACTTCCCACCTGCAAATCCCAATCCCCTGAAATTAGGGTGTCTCCCTTCAAAATCACTGGCCAGGTTTTGTTGTTGTAGTTTCTTTTTCTGTGCTTTGGAAAGGAAAGTGCCGTGTCAGCAGGTTGGTGCATGCCGCCCACGGTGAGGCAGATTAACAACGCAAAACTTGAAACTCGGGACACGCCAACCCCAGTGAAGTCCATGACCCATGGGCTCAGATGTGAGAGGAAATTACAAATACTACCTTGGCAGTAATGAATCATCGTGGATAACTTTTTTCCGCCCTCTCTCCGTCCTTTGCGTGAAGAGATTTTTTTTCTTAAAGGATTCAATTGAAATGTTGCCTGTCTATTCCAGAAGGGAGGCTGCTGAAAAAAAGATCATCTTTGTGTAAGGCAGCCTGCAATACAGTAGGTACACTTGGCTGTCTTGTCCTTTCTCTGTGATAAGCACTACACTGAAGTCTACTGTCACTTGTGTGTACATGTGAATATCTTTCTGTAATGGAATAAGAGCATTTGCAAAAATGGCTCCTGAAGTGCCCAGCCAGTACACTTACTCCAGGAGAGTAACAGGATAAGAGAAGTGGCAGAAACAAAGATAGGAAAAGAGATTTTTGCACTAACAAGTGTGAACTGATAAGCTTAACCTGTATGGGAATTGTAGGGAATCCTTAGTGCACTTGTCAGACCAAAATTAGCCGTGTCAGTTTGTTTTCAGCAACACTGAGCTATGAGAACCCTTTGTGGAAGAAAACTGCTGGCTCGCTGCACTTCGCTTACTCTTAGCAGGCTAATTCACTTAGGCACAAGCAACTTTCCTGGGTGTTGAAGGGCAGGGGTAAGAATCAAGAGGATCTATAGAGATGGATGGGGAGGTGTTGTGTGGAGGTTTTATTTGCCACCTAAGTTATGTGTGTTATCCAAACTGGGTGTCTAATCACCTCCGACATGTCATCACAACTGCAACATGCTCAGCAAGGCAAAAGGGAGGGAAGAAAATACATATTTCTTCCTCAAATATGCTCAGGTAGGAAACAGTCTCATTTTTCATCTTCCTCTAGGGTAAGTGTTAGAGCCGTGTCTCTGCCAGGGAATGGTGGCTATTTGATTCACACAGGACTCAACTGTGGTATTTTAAAGAAGAAAAGTTGAAGCACTGTTTAGCAACTAAGCACAGCCTTCTGATTAGAGTATGGGCATAGAAAAGTCATCTGCACCTGATTTATTTTGGATAGTTTTGAAAATGTAAGCTAAGGAGGAAGAGTCTAGTAAACAAGAGATTGCCAAGGCTCCAGTTCTGATTGTTTATTTAACTAATTCTTCCTTGTGGGTATAAGGGAAGAAAAGATAATTTATGCAGTATTGACTAGCATAGCATGATAGTCTGAGTATCAGTATGGAAAGAAAGAAAGATGTTGATGTTTAAGTGAGAATTGGAGGCTTTGCAGTCAGAAGGGGCAGTGGTAGCATCACTGGGATGTCTTTCCCAGCTCCTGTGTCAGAGGAGGTTGCTTAGTTGTACATCAGTGGAGGGTAATGAAAAGGCAAATAAAACTGATCTTTGAGTTGATGAAAGAAAGGAGACTCAGAAAGGTTACCCTCATAGAGGAGGGGGACATAATAGAAATGATTGAGGTGGTGACTGCAAAGATATCACAGAGAAACAAGCCTTTTGGCTGCTGAGAATCCAACTAAAAAGGAGGCCTACAGTACGAGTAGAGTAAATCAGATACCCTGCTTTGAATTCATGCAGTAGGGAGTGGAGAGAAGCAGAGTAGTCAGGGGTGAAGATGAGACTCAGCAGACAGAGCAGTGATTGCATTAGACATATGCAAAAGAGCACAGAGAAGAGGGAGTTCATATTAGGTTATCAGAATTAGATTCCACTGGGGGTAAGGAACTGTGATTCAAGCCATTGGTTGTTAAATGAGGATTTCCTCACAGAATTTTATCAGATCTCACATCATCAAGTCAAATCTGGTTCAATTTAAATGGATCTTAACAAACTGTCAAAACAAGCATTGTACCTAACATGGCAATAGGAGCAAACAATCTGATCCAAGGCAGAAAGGAACTTTTCTAGACTAAATTATGACTTTTCTTGGTTTTCAGAGACATCCCAGGAAAAGCATTTTCCCTCAAAATAATTTTCCTAGACAGATTTTTGACTCCTATTTAGCTGGTTACATTTGTATTCCTTGTACATTCTTTGTATTCTTCTTCTTTTGTTTGGTTGGTTGTTTTTTTTTAATCTCCAGCTCTCACTTCACAAAGCACAAGGTGATACAGAGATATCTTTATCTGCAGCAAGAGGCAATGTGTCATTATGGCCTTAGAGAGAGGCTGGCCATGTGGGAGATCTCTTCCACGTCACCATTTTCCTCCATCTGCAGAACTAGCAGGGTATGACTACAGGACTTTGCTGAATAGGGTCTTGGAAAAGTCTAGCTATAAACTCACAAAGCCTGGCTTTGTGTCCAGAAATGGTGTTTCCACACAGTGTATCTGATTTCCATAGCTATACACTCTTCTAAATACCAGCCAAGGCAAGCCCATGTAACCATTTCAGATTCTTTTCTTTCTCTTTCTTAAACTGAACGATTTCTGTAAACCTCTAAAGAGACGAACTGACACCACTTTGACCAGAGAGTCAATGTTGATTGTTATTAATTACTTGAAACCTGTTTGTTTGTTGGGTTTTTTTAGAAATAAGGCCAGGTCTGTGCTGAAGATTTCTATCAGCACAGCTGTTCTGGTCAGACTGACACCTCTCAGTGAGCAAACACTACACATGTAGATGCAATTATACCTCAAAATGGTGCTTGTTTTGCTTGCGGGGATGATTTTACTATACCACTACAAAGAGCAGATTTGCCAGTGTAAGTTTACACCGCCCCAGGAATGCTTTGTCTGTTTACTGTGCTGGTATTCCTTTATCAGTAAGGCATTTGCAGTGTAGACATGGTCTTATTTGGAGGGCTGGTTTTAATCCTGACACATGCTAAAGTGATTACACTGCTGATTGAGAACTCAATAGAAGGACTCCAACTGATTTGCTCTGGATCAGGGCCTGAAAGGAGAGGAATTATCCTGTGGTTTGAACACTGGGATTGGAGCTCCTTGTGCACATCCTGGGTTTGATATTGACTTCACTTGTCTCTGCCTCTAAAATTGGGGGTGTTAAGGAATTTGTCTTACAGAGGTTTTGTGAGACTTGGTTGTTTCATGTTCCTACTCCAGGCCATAAGTAAAACATATATCCCCAAATGGATACCCACAACCTTCTATAAAAAAAAAAAGAAATGCGGAAAAAACGCTTCTCTAGTTCTGCAGCTGTTCCAGTGGCACACTGCTGTTGTGGTGAAGGCCCTGTGTCTGGGCCAGCCTGTGTGACTGCTTTGAAAAAGCTCACCTGCTTTAATGAGGTGTGGATCACAGTCTGGGACATGTTGCACCCAGCACATTCATAGAATCATAGAATCGTCTGGTTGGAAGAGACCTTTAAGATCATCGAGTCCAACCGTTCACCCCGCTAACATTCCCCATGGATGTTTCCTCGTAGCCCCAGTGCTCTTCCCTTTTGTATTTATAGTATCCATCAGCTCTGTTTTAAGAGCCTTAGAACTCTTGGATGTGGAAGTCAAACAAGGAGGAGCTATTATGTGAGGACCTGCATGTGGGGTGTAGTACTTGGAGGTCCTGAAATGGGCGCTGCTCCTTCTACAGGACATAACAGCTGCTGCATCATGAGGACTGTAAATCAGAGAGAACAGCATGTGGGAGGGTACTTTCGCCAGTGACTAAAACACCAGTGGGTTACTGCTGCTGTTTCATGCCAGACCGCAAAGCAATATTAAAAAGGACAAATCTAAAGCAGAGTTCAGGTCAGTAGTTGCCATGTCTTGTGGTAGCTTAGCACATACACAGTTGGTGGAGACATATCTTGCCT
The DNA here is from genome assembly GCA_027560215.1 of Halcyon smyrnensis. Lineage (NCBI taxonomy): Eukaryota > Metazoa > Chordata > Aves > Coraciiformes > Alcedinidae > Halcyon > Halcyon smyrnensis. The sequence continues at coordinate 186,292 of JANHFZ010003334.1, forward strand.
TCAGATTGTCAACTTCATTTCTCTATCAACCTTTTGCAAAGGCAGCATCAAGCAAGTTGAAGCTGAAGGGCATTTTCCTTTCTCTTCATCTCATCATGCACTGGTCTACAGACTAAGGAAGTTCCAGTGGGGACATATGACCCCTACCTGTTGCCGAACATGTGAGTTCACACCAAGGAGCAAATCCCTACAGAAAGCAGAATTAATGGGAAATAGCTATTACTCATCATATTCCTTTTTACAAGTAGTGCATCCTTTAAAAAAACACATTTGGGAAAATGAAAACTAGCGTATAGAGCAGAAATCTTTATCTCTAAAAGAAGCCAAGTTTCAATTTTTTATGGTTTAATATAGAAATTTTGGACTGCTCTTCACTCTGTAATCTACTATCTGTAGCTTGCTTAGTCTGTGGCTTCTTTTTATATATATATTCTCTCGACTGTCATCTATTGGCACAGGAGACAATGTCAAGACAACTGAATTCTATGACAAATTAGTGCATGGAAGAAAGGATTTTTTCCTGGTTGTATGATGTGCCAGAATGATTGATTCCAGAAAAAAAGCCTTAAAATTCCAAGGAGTGCTTCAGAAATCAGAGGATTTTGATACTAGCTAGTTTGATTTAAGGCTATTAGAGTTATTCAATCATGCTTTTACCTGATCTGAAGTACTTCTTGTCACTATTGTAGACTGCAAGGGGGGAAAAAAAGTTATGCAAAAATTATTCTTTTTGCATACCTCTAGAAGAAAAACAGTGCTGTGTTTGGTGTAACTTTGTCAGGGTCTGGTAAAACTGATCACAGTTAAGTAAGTAAAAATGAGCCTGTGGTGTGTGTGGCAAGAGAAGATAGGTCTTCCTGGCTGTAACACACAGTCCAATGAATGAAAATCAAGAGGACAGAACTTTCTTTCTAAACCAGGTCTTTGTCACTAACAACAGCACAGGCTTGGATGTTCCATGGAAGAATTTCTGTGCTTTGATCAGGCATATTAACAATACTTAGGTTTGCTTGATAACTAAAGGCAAAACTGAGGCACAGGGTAAGTAAAGGCTGTGTTGATGGTCAAGGAATCAGTCAGAATCACAATTAAAAAACATTGTCTGGGCTACAGAAAGACACTTTGGAATCTAGTCCTTCAATTTGTCTTGGAGAGATTGTCTTGCACAATCCCCATTTTATTTGTCAGTATTTTCTTGTTGTTATGCTGAGTACTTACTCTGAAACCCCAGTTTTCAGATGGCATTAGCTTGTGAAGAAATACAGGGAACAGAAATAAAAGAAAAAACTCACTACAAAGCTGACAAGTAGGTTCTTTTAACACACAGCTATTTGAGAAACTTAATCTTTAGTTTCCTGAGCATAACTTTCACTGACAGTAGTGCTGTGAGTGTTGGCCACAGGTTTCTACCTATGGTTTGACTTTCTTATGCACTACTTCAGCTGGTTGTGGGGCTATATTGTCAAGGAACCAGACTTAAAATAAGTCAATGGTTGTTTTAACTTAGTTTGCAAAACCTGTCATGTAGTCAGAAACTTTTGACACTAGCACAGTTCTTAATAGGGAGGAATGGCTACTTAGGGAACTACTTTAAGTAACCTTGTTCCTGCTTGGTGATGGCCAGCTTTGACAGGCAGCCTGGCAAGCTGTTACTTGAACCAGGACTAAGATGGGAACATAGGGATCCTAATGTCATTTTCAGAGAGCAACAACCAGGATGAGTTTAAGATCGATTGGTTTTGTATATATATTGTGTAATTTGAGTTTTCTTCTATAGTATGTGCAAAACAAACATTTTGTGAGCAAGGGCAGTTTACCAGTAGCTTGCTGTAGTCACGTACAATTAAAATATTTTTACTTTGCAGAGCTCTGGATTCAAGCTTTTGGGTTCTTCTGAGAGTGTAAAACAAGATGAGGAAAGACAGTTACGTATAGTGAGAAATATGGAGGGTGGTAGTAGGGGAAAGAGGGAGGATAGCAGAGGTGAAGAACCCCCAGGGAATGTGAAGTGCAGATGTAAGAGCAGAACATATCCTTCTTTATTACTGTCCATTTAAAATTACAATGTGTTCCACTTAAACTAGACATGCTAATAAAAGAAGAAGAATCATTTATAGTGGACAAATTCCAAAGACCAAACCTACCTCCTCATTTAAATTCTGCTCTCTTGTTAGGGCACCCTACTGACATAATTCTCTATTGTTTCTGCCATTATCACTTGCTTAATGCAGGACATAGTGTCGGGAAATTCCTGTCTGGCACTTACAAGGTGTTTCTAAAAAGGGGAACAAAAGAGTCAAGAGCACATAGGGAGCAGGAAGAAGCTTCGAGGGGAAGTGGCAGTGGAGGGAGGAATTTGAGATAGTAGCTGGTGCTGGGGAAGACAGGCAGAGGAGAAGACAGCCACATCAAGAGAAGGGGAGAAAGCTGGGTGCAGGCAGAAGCTCTCAGCATTCCCTCCACAATCCAAACTGGTACCGGCAAATCTCTAAAGAGAGTTGAGAAGCAGCTCAAGGGTGGTGAAAATGTGAGATTTCTGAGTATGGAGCGGAGGGCAGTCGAGCTGTAAGAACCCTTCATCTGGGAGGATCTTCTGGAGGGGGGAGGCTATGCTGTTCAGAAACCAGGGGGGAGCCAGAGTTTGAAATCTAGCTCTGGGAGGGTCACAGTAGGTTTGGTGCTGAGGGTTTGTGGTGATCAGTGAATGGGGAGAGAGTTGGTGTCAAGACATCCACTTCTTCTGGTGCACTGGATATAAGGGGCAAGACATCCTAGCGTGCACTAGCCTTAACTCTGTACTGTCATTTGTTAATAACAATGTCATTTTCTGCCATATAATTAGAAAATACATCTTGCTTTGCCTCCAAGCACTGTAGCCTTATTGCATTTGCACATTTTTCATAATATTTCAAGCGAACTGACCAGATAACATTAATGAATATATTAGATAGGCAGCCACTTTTAAGGAAAAATAATAAACATACTTGTATATTAAAAAGTTAATTCAGTCTGGAGCCAAACAGGTAATTTTCCCTTCAGCATTTTTTCACTCAACTAAGACAGGTTGGACTAGGAGTGCAGTCACCCTGTCTACAGCATTTGGCTTGGCTTGCATACCAGGGGCGAATTTTCTTCAGAGACAGACAGCAAGATGATCTGATTGGCCTCGGTCCAGAGCATGCTCACAAAGGCCCCTTTGATGGAGAGCTTCTTGGTAAGTCCTGTACCAAAAGCTGCCTGCCACCCTCCTTTCAAAGATACCCATTTACAGTAATTCAGGGAGGGGGAGAGGGGAAATAAATAAAGAAAAGTGAAATAGAGGGTTGCCACAAGAATAATTACGTTAGTGGGCTTGGAGGGGGCAGGCAAGAGGAGGGGGCAGTTATTAAGTAAACTGCTGGATGTTGAAGTAGCTGTTTGGCAACAATGCAAGAGCATAAGGCATTTGCAATTAAGCTCATTAAAGCTTCATCATTTTGCTTATCAATCTTTTCTGAAAAGGGTGGGGTGAAGCACCATATATTAAAACATGGCTGGTTGTACAGATAAGGAGTGATCACTACCTGTTTGACTTTCTGAGCTGCACTGTAGTACCCAGCCTGTGATGGCATATGTGATTATCTGATTTAACTCCCTCCTGTACACAGGCAAGTGAGATTTTTATAGTGTCCCTGCACTCTGCTGCTAAAACATCCAGTCTAGGCAATTGCTACCTCCTTGCCTTTATCTCATTTGGTAATCAAATGTGGTGTCCTACTTATCCATCAATTTTGATCCTATTTGTTTTGGTAACAGTGGCTTTTGAAACAGTATTTCCTGAAACCCCCACACCTTAGAATAAGGGGAAGGTGAATTAGATTATCAGAGCCATTGCTTCCTCGGTCAGTGAGGGATGTTCTCTGACTGGAGCCCATACTATCCCATGCTAATCAGAGGCTTTGCATTTCCACAGAAGCAACAGCATTAATGAATAGAACTGATCTGAGCTGTTCCTGTTCTGTTAGAAACCTCAGCCTGCCTGGGCTGACTATTAACAGGGCATCTCTGGCTGAGGGACAGCGAAGTGTCCAAGTCAGCTGGCAAGCTATCACAACAATAATCTTGGTGTGAAAATCTTGTGGTTAAGAACAGTAGCAGCATTGCTTTCTGCTTTCCAGCTGCTTCCCCAGGTACAAAGAGTGAGATGTGGGAAGGAATCAGGTCTGCCTTCTTCTAGTAGTGTCAAAGTCACTACGTCTCACTGCAGTTTATTGCAGGTAGTAGGTGTGTAAGAACAGTATTTCAGATAAGATACCTATTGTCATCCAAGAGCTTTCAGAGTAGTGTAGCTATGAACTAAGCCTCGCTGTATCCCTTTGCAGGAGGTGAGCCTTACCTCCATTTTCCAGATGGAAAAGTTCTGTCACAGAGGAAACCCCGAGAGCAACACAGCAGATGTGGAACAGGACTGAACCCAGAAGTCCTGATTCTCACAAGCTCAGTTTCTCTAATACAGCCTTAACCATGCAGCTCTGTAATTTTCTCTATTGTTTAATTTGATAGCAACTATACCAAGATTCAGAATTTTCTTGCAAAAATGATCAGTCTTTTCTTGCTTCATTTGTATCCAGTAGCAACTCTCTTTTCCATATGTGATACTTAGTAGTGGAGAGGTGGGACCTCATTTAGAAGTGGCTCTTTCTGTAATAAGTTTTTGAATTACTTTTTCCACTGTCTTCACAATATATTGTCTATATAATGTTAAAATTCATTTTAACTTTGAAAGAAAGGAGAGGAAGCAAAAAAAGAGAAGCTAGGGGAAATGCTGATATGAAGAGAGGTATGGAAGGAGTAGCACCACTAATACAAACATGTAGGTCATATTGCCATGTGGGAATGGAAGCCAGCTTGAACTTTAATTCTTGGTTTGATCAAGGTAGTGTAAAACCAGACCCCAAAGGATTTCCAATTGAGAAACTGGATTTATATTTTACATATGAGCTGTAGTTGAAGCCAAATGTTCATTCCACTCAAATTGTGTAGGTGGATTACTTTACTTCCAGCCTTGAAGTATCATGTTTTTAGCTGCTAATAAACTTAATAAAATCCATTTCTTATTTCCCCTGGTGTACTGTGTTCATGAGCCTTGATGTGCCAACAGAACAATGCTGTCCAGAAAATTCATTTGTCAAGAAACAGGCAAATGGTGAATGAACAAGTCAAGAAAAAAAAGAATATTTGTACCAGTCTACCAGTGGCATTGCTTTTACCAGAACTGCCAATCTCCTTATTTTTCCTGATGTACAACTATACCAAAGAGTTAAGAAAACATAAGAAATTGTCACGTCGTTAGCCTAGCAGAGAACTAAGATATGTACTGGTTGGGGTTTTTTTAAATGTTTATTCCCCAATTAAAAATATCTTTCTGTACCAACAAGCTCCTCACTTTGGCTTAGCTCCCAGAATCAGACCTGCCTTTTCACACAATGTGTGATCAGTCTGAGGGGTTTGCTGCCACTGGAATTCACTGAAGTCAGAAATTTACAAAACCAAATGAGGGATTAGACTTTTATGTAGATAACAAAACTATCTAGAATTATTGTAGTTAATACAAACAGAAAGAGCACTGGGAAGGAGATAAAACCTCATTCTTGAAAGGTTTAAGATAATGTCTAATATTTAGAATTGGGGTGAGACTTCCCAGGGGACAGGAGGTAGATTGTCACGTGGTACCCTTGAACTTTACTTTGACGTGTTCAGTCTTGGATACTGAGAAGACTCGTAACTGATTATCTACAGCAATAACTGTCTTTCTAATCAGTGGACGTTTTCTGATGTCCCATGCTCAACTAGCTGAGATAATCCAATGAGAGCCCTTCAGCCCAGTGTCAGTTTTAAAGTCATTCACTGGCCAACAAGAAGTGCCAGGTGAACCAAGACATCAGTGAGGGTGAACAGTGCAGTGAGTTATACGTTGTCTTCAAGACTTAGAGTTGAATTGAAGCTCCACTACAGGCTCCCTGTTCAGTGAAGGCAAAGTCACTTCTTTCAGCTCCTTCATGTCCTCCGTGGGGAATGACATATCAACTCTTTCAAAATGTAGCTGTGGCACCTTTCTGGGGCACAATGAATTAATCACATTGCCTAATGGATCTGTTGGGGGGAGTAGGAGGAAGGAAATAATCTTTTAAAGGATTTAGGGTAAACAGAAGAGTCAAAAAGAGTGAGAAACAAACTACTTTATGGTAACAGGGAGTGGGAACCAGACAAGGAAGGAAAACAGAGGGGGATAAGAGGCCTCAGGTACAGAGGAAGAAGTAAGGTCTTCAGTAGAAACCAGAGGGGAAAGGCAGGGTTGAGCATATAAACAAAGGATTTAAGGGAAAAAAAGCAATATGACTTTTGAAGCTTTTAGTGCACATCTGACCCAAATCATCTGTCCTTTCAGAGTCAGCCCATCACCTCCCTTGTTTAGACTTTATTTTTCCTCTGAGATCTGTAATCCTTACTCTAAAGAGCTCCTCACTTGGTGGGCATTTATTGTGTTAGTAAATGCTGCTATTGAAGTCAGCAGACTTGTTAAAACTTGTGCTCTTGCTGCAGCAAGTGGAGTTTGCAGTGAACAGGGAGTGCAAGCCCAGTCATTCTGCCTGGTGTGTGTGCAGTGTAGAAGGGATTGAAGGAGAGGGGAAAGGGCCAGGCAGCTTGACAGCAGCTTTCCCACCTCTCTGTGGGCCATGCCACAGGGTTTATCATGGAGTCTCTTTGTAGACAGAATAGAGGTTATCAAGATCATGGATTTTTTTTTTCTTTCCAGCAAACAAAAAATGCCACTGAAAATTCTTTTCAGAACTTAATACAACCCCAGGCAATATTTCTTCTGCACAAACCACAAACAATTCCATGCACATGCATTTAAGAAAGGACTCCAGGCTCATCTGAGCAGGTCCCAGGGAACGGTAGGATTGCAAGGAGCACTTAAGCCATCATTGATGGTGGTGGACTCTGTTATCTTTGATCAGTCAACCTTTGGGGGCCAGCCCTTTTCCTTTTTCAGTGGGGACTGTTTCTATCCACTTTGGTAGAAAAGTTAGAGTAAGGGGCAAAATGGAAGTTGACAATGTTACGTTGACAATGTTACGTTTAGAGTTTTTCGGTTCTCTTCTGCAAATGTTTTCACTGAGAAAATGAAGTTTCTTCTAGAGATTAAATCTGCATGCAAGAAACCAGTGGACATAAAGTGATTGACCCTACAAATTTAGTTGCAGAAGGCAAGCACTTACCAACTTTTTGCTAGTATAAGGGTTTTGTTTCCCACTGAAAAAAAGTCTTGGCTTTTAAGAGGTGTTTGGTTCTCTTTTGAGTTTCCCCTTTTGCTGCTCTTCACTATATCCCCGATAGATACTGCTTATTCCTTAGAATATTTCATTTGAGAAGAGTAAAATCATGGTAAAATCATATTTTGCACATCATTTTCATTAGTTTTGTGTGGATGTTATTTGGACCAGAAAAAGTAGAACTGCTGTCATTCTGTGCTCTGATTAGTGTGTGCATGGAGAAAAAGAGAAAATGGAACCTGCTCTTCAACATGCAGGAGCATCTAAGTCCAACATCGCTGGGTCCAACATCACTGGACAGTCTTAACACAGAGCTGTTAAATTGAGCTTTTGCATCTGTTTCTATCTCCCTGAAGGTTCTGTTGGCCTGAAGTTATGTAACTCCCTAATGAAGTCGTTATGGGGGTCTTGACTATCCTGGAAAATGAAAGACTAGAAAATTGCAGCACAAAGCTCATGTTTGCTGTAGTGATCAACCTTAAATGGTGTGCCTGGTTATCTCAGACTATAATCAGCATAGCCGATTTGAATAGAGCTGTCTTCAAAATAGAGATCTGCTGCTTAGATTTGTTTTCATTTAGGTCTTACTTTCAGCAATAGGATTACCCTAAGGTCTATATATCTACAGGCTTTTGTACAAACAAGCAGCTTAAACAAAACTACCATTATTATACTGATTTAGGGAGAGAAAAAAGCCTTGTTTGGCTTATTGAGTTAAGATCATATGTGTGACAAATAAAGCCTTCCTTTAAATGTAAGTTTTGTCCCATTCAATATAGTAAGTTTCTTGAGGAAAAAAAAAATTACAAAGGCCAACATTATTCTTAATGCCAATTCAATTTGTCACCTCTAGGTTTTAATCCCATAGGCTAGTGAAATACGTGCTATTTCATCCAGTCGAGCAGCAAGACAGCTGATATCACCATATTTATCACCATCAGGGTGATACAATCAATTTACTTCTTGCTATAAGAACTACCCTTACACTTCCTTTTTCTACCTTTTACTCAATGGCCTTATTAAACTCTTTTCAATGCTGATTTATTGCAGCCATGTATAATGTTGTGTTCTGTTTTGCTTCCCCCACAAGGAACTTCAATAGCAGTTGTCATTCCTTTGTCTTTTTTTTTATTCAGCACATCAAGTTTTATTTACTATTTTAAAGTGTCTTGTAAATAAAATAGGATGTGAGCTCAGTTAGCAACTTGAAATCTAATGAAGGGTGGCTAATCATTTATGGTATGGATGCCATGGGTCTTATTTCATACAACGGCAAGCAGGACATGCATGTTTTCCTGAGTTCCCATCACAGGAGGTGCTCCAACCAGTCACACGGCATTCAATGCTCCCTGTGCAGCTGCGAGCTTCAAAACAGTTTGTGACTAAAGAAGGAATGAAAAGTGGAATCAAAAGCAAAGTGGGAAAGTGCAGTTAAACAGAAATCATATAAAAATGTGGGGTTTAACATATATGCAGCTCAAATACTGAAGTTGAAACAGGAAAAAGATTGGGGAACTGTTTCAAATTGACATAAAATCAGTAAGGTTAAACTACTTGTTAAATTAATGTGAATGAACTCTTGTCTCCTGTTTTAGTCCAGTCATGCTAGGTCAGGTCTTAGGGCTCACAGAACTGCTTCCCTACAGAATTCATGCAAAGTGGGTGAAGTTGGTGGTTGGGTACGTGGATTTCCAAGTGCACAGGTTGGTGCACCAGTACAGGAGGACCTCTGGTGATGTGGCCCTTTGGATCAAAGCAATCATACCAGCAATGATCGTACTGTCTATTACAATAAGTGCCATTTAAAATATTTTAAATGTTTATGGATGTTCCCTAAAATATTATGCTAGCAGGATAGCAATGTATTTAAACTGTCAACAACTGACCTTGGATCATTGGTTAGAAATATTACATTTGTTCGTTGTGGTCTGTTTGCTCTTGATGGTTGCAGCTGAAGAGCTACAGTGAACTTGCTGGTGTCACCTAGCTGAAAGTAAATTTCACCTTCCCTGCCTAACTGGATTGCAAGTTGCAAATTTCTCTGTAAGAAGGCTCACCGAATAATTTCTTTTTTTTCAGGCTGACTTTTAAATATTTGTTTTGTATTGTTCTACCTTTTATCTTTAATTTGGGGCTAAATTAGATCTGTCAGTGTCCCTTTAAATTTATTCCACACTGGCTAATTTATTTTAGCTAACTTGTTTCAGGACAAGCATAGAATACTTACAGCGCAAAAGAGAAAATTCAGTTCAGTCTCATTCTGCTGAGAAAATTAATCAATTTGCAAGTTACATGTAGCTTAATTCTGTCATTTAAAGCAGTCATTAAGTTTTCTTTTCCATGTTACATGGAGACTGGAAGGTAAAGTATTCTCCATTGGTAGAGGACTAATTCACTTGCCCTGTGTTCTGTGTAGAGGTCATTAAGACGCTGCACTTAGAAAGCAGCTGCTTTTTGTGCCTCTGCCAGTATCTCATTTTCCACATATGTAACAGATCAAAACATTTAGATTGGGTTGATCCAGTCTATCATGACAAAAGAATTTTGAAGCAACATAAGTAAATAACAGCCTTACTTGGAAGGAGGGTGCCTTTGCCCTGATCCTGAGAAACTATTGGTGGGCGCCACCCCAATTAAAGCAGACTGGGCCATACCAGCTTTGCATGGATTCTTTTCCAAAGCAAATTAGCTGCAGAACATTTGGTAGAAAGGAACAAATCACCGAAAACTTAGCCCCATACAATGTTATCGTTCATGTTCAGTGCTAGTCTAGCTCTCAAGAGTGTTTCTTTTTGTTATACCTCTGCAGACCTGTTGGGAAAAAAAAATGTTTCCTGCTTCCCATTTGGCCTATATATTCTAGAGGCACATTGTTCAATGTTATCACCTTAAGAAGCAGTTAAGATTAAAGTGCGATAGCACACATTTGAGTTTAGAAAACCAGCCAGAGAAGCTGTGCAACTTTTATGGTCTTCATCCAAAGTGCATTTAAGCGTGGGACTGTTTTTCAGAAAATTGAATTAAAATGTAATTTTTCAACTGCTCTGTATTTTCATTTATATTCCTCATCCTCTAAATCTGTGCCATCATATGGCTGTCTACTACTGGCCAGAGTTCTTGGGACAGCCCTCAAGAATATGAAAATCAGAGAACTAAAAAGAGGAAGAGGATGCTTTGGCAAGCTTACGTTTATTGGTTATGGGTAGTTGGCTATCGCTGTGGTACCCCTTGGGATTATCGCCCGCCAAAATCCAGAGCTCCATTTCAGAGGGGATTATTTCAAGGAGCAGAGGCAATTACAAAGTAGTGTAGCAGGCAGTGCTTTGCAGAATGATGCAATTTATTGGAAGTTCTACCTTGTGGTGGCTGTATGCCTGGGAATTACTGTACTTAGTCATGTACAAGTTAAGAAACCTAGGTACTTAGAGAAAAGTACTGTTATTTGTTTACTAAAAAAGACAGTTGTTACAATGCTTAACAATAGGACCATCAAATTAGTTCATGAAGGAAGAATTTTGAGGGGAGAGGTATTTGCATGCAGTACAATGAACAGGGAAGGGAGACAAGAGGAAAAAAATCCTTTGGACTTTTAGCCTACACTTGATTGATGCCTGTTTTAAGAAACAGTTGCATTTTTTTTTCATGCAATTGCTAAAATCTACCAGTCTTGTACAGAAATGTAAACAGGTAATATAATTGCACAGCTGACCAAAACTGGGAAACTTTCATGCTCTGTGGGTGTCACTGTAGAAGGTTCTTGGTGGAGGACAGGCAACCAGTGAGACTTCGTGGCTTGAATAAAAGGGGTGAGGACAGGCAAAGCTCAGCTCTGCCAGCCGTGCACAGAGCTGCTGGAGTGAGGCTAAGGGGGCCTGAATCAAGAAGCTGAGCAGTGGAGAAAAGGCAAACAGGCTGGATAGTGCTGTGAAGCTGATAATTAACATTTTTGAAGAAGTTAAGAAATGAGAGGTTGGGAATCCTTTGGTGTCTCTGTAGTTGTATTCTTCTGTATTGGTGAGATGCAGAATATGGGCAAGAACTTAATGAAATTCTGCATTGCTGTGCTCATAAACAGCTATTTCTCCTTCTACAGTCCCTCTTCCTATGAGTTTCTTAAGACTGGATAATGAGATTCACTTTTATCTCAGGATCTTTAACGACTCCCAAAAGACCAGGAGCTTAGTTTTAAATCTCATCAGCAAAGCAGAGCAGCTTTCAGCAGTACAGTGCTTCCTGACAGCGTGGTGGAGCTTGCTGCAAAACTGGCTCAGGAAGAAAAAGGTTGCCAGCACTAGATCCAACACTGTTGCTTTTGGCAGGTCCTACATGTTCAGTCTCTGTCTTCCACATTCTGAGCTACACCAGCATTGCGTTGCTCTCTCTGTTGTGAGATGCCACCCATCCTGAGTCCTACTACCAGGTCAAGAATTGGCACGAATGCTGAGGTTTGAACTCTTTCCTGTGAAGTCATTTTTGCACGTACAAAATGAAAGTGTAGGAGTTCAGATATCATATTTTAAATAGTTGCTTGAAAATATGTATCTGTTATTATCTCAGCTCATTATAAAAACTGCATCAGCATTTTGCAGTGACTGACGATTCAGAAAGTTAGTGAATAAAATAGTCACATGTCACAAGAAATCGCAAGGATGACTCAGGACCCAGAAACTGTGCTGAAAACTCTGTTTTCTTACCCAAACACGGAGTAACTCCATTCTGCTAAAAAGGTGCCAGTCAATGACGTATGGTCACCTCAGATGGTACATTGGCAGGGAAGAGCCATAAGGCCCCAGGCGCTTCCCTGTTGTGTTCAAATTAATTTCAGTGAATTCTCAATCCTAAGTTTTCAGATATGAACAGTGCTTTTGATGGTACAATTTTGGGTGCTGAAACTGACCCTATGTCATGTTTTGAAAGGACAGATCTTCATCTGATAATGAAAATTAAGCCTTTTTTTACAGGACTGAGCCCTCAGGAACTCTGGCTCTCCACCTCACTATTCTTGAAAATATGTCCTAATTCCCAGCAGCTCTTTTATTTGATGCTTATATACTTTACAGGTGACTGTATAGGAGGGGATATTTTAAAACAAAGTCATCTGGCATATTTAAAATGGAAAGGAAGGGAGAAGGGAGGAGTGGAGCTCAAAAGCAATGAAATAACCTCAAAATTTGAGGTCAGATTATAAATGCAAAGTGTTAGCTTTTTTCCCCAAAAAGCTCATGAGTCCTTTTGGGACAGGAGGACTTAAACAGAAATGGAAAATTTCAATAGAAATTGCTTTATCAACCCTTAGAACCATTAAAGTTCCTGAAAGCTCTACTTCTGAACTTAGAAGTTGATACTAAATGTATTTTTCCATAGAAGAGAGGAACTGAATGCTGTGAAATGAATTTTGTCTCTTCCTCTCTGCTGGTAATCAGCAGTAACCAAAATGACCATTCCAAGTCTAATTGTCTGAAAAAAAATGACAACCAACCATGCAAGGTGGGGGTGTCCATCCTCGGGGTGAGAGTGTGCTTCACAAAGCGTGGTGGTGAGAGACACCTTAGAGCATGTCACACCTTTTTTTCCACGTGTAAGTGTGCCCCATCTGCTTGCTACCTCTCCTCAGATGGGACAGGCTTAGTTGTTGTCACAGGACCCTCACAAACCTGTCAACAGGAGCGGGGTGGTTTAAACACCTTGACTAGGTCATCTAGTAAGACGTTAGGATGCACCCCCCCAAGGGCAGACATAACCTCAGTTGCAGGTGCGGAGAGCAGAGGTGAAAAGCTCCACTCCAATCTGACTACCCTCACCTCGTGCATTAGGTCGGTTCTGCTGAGGCCAAAGGCAGATTCCTCTCACCTTTCCCATGCTAGCAGCACAATTTAGTTCTTCCTCGTTGTCCAAGCTTTCCTTCCCTTCCCTAAAATGCAAAGGCTGCCATGACTCAGTCTCAAGCATTCCTCTTGATGTGGCAATCCAAAGGTTGCACCCACAATCGCACACCTTCACTGCGCGGTGTCAAGTGCCAGACCAGCTGGCTGCCTGACCCTGCGTCTTGCTTCCTGTCAAAGCTGTGACCCTCGTTAGGAAACCTGAATGCTCCCTGAAAGTACCACTGGGCCAACAAATCAGTTGTAAGAGCCTATTGATCTGTTACATTTGTTTTCAACACACTAAAAGGAGATTCTTTTGTTCCAGGACTGGCACCAGGCTCTTGCTACAGTAGGTTCAGCGTGTCTCCGGACACTGCAAGCAGGCGCCTTGCAGCTGAGTCCGCAGAATATTTGCTTATTATCGGAGGAACTGAAAGAACCTGGAATTCACTAGTGACCTCTTACTTCTTGAATGACTGTTTCCCCCCTTCCTTTTGTTTCTGTTTTAATCACTGCATTACACACACAATTTAAATCCCCCTTGCAGATGCAGGATGCAGTAACACAAGCACACAACAAGCAGCATTTATCAAGTTAAAATGCCCGCACCATTTACAAGAAGTGGTCAGTGGTTGCTGCACTAGGTTCCTTTTTAAATCAAACTTGGAATAATTAAACGGCCACAGCAGTAATGTGAATACAGATTTTTACACATCCAATAATCAAAGGGAGGAAAAAGTAGTCTGAAGCTGGTTTGGTTTTAATCACATTTGATTTTTATTTTAAATGAAAGCACAAAGGTAATTTTTCTGCTGCTCTACCTGTGACTCCTTAAATCATGGTAAATGTGCATTATGATCTTCTTAAAAGAATAAGAACATTCCTTGTTAATTAATTTATACAGCTGTCAGTACAGCTTTCTATGTTATTCATACTCTAAGTGTTTGACTGCCATAGATTTTCTAGCAGTTCCTGGCAAAGCTCCAGTGAAAGCCTGGGATTTATTAGACTGACTTGGTGCAAAGTCTATTGATTGTGGCCTCGAGGGTAATAACTAAATAGAGCTGGAGCAACAAGTCAATAACACCATTGTTGCTACAGACTCCATTCACTTGAGGAGTTAGATTGTTTTACAGTGGCAAAGAGTAATCATGAGCAGATCAGCATGTTCAACAGGCTCTGTACCATGTTAGTGCTGGGGACTGTTCTAAAGCTTTCAGCAGGAGCATGGGTGAAGCAAGGTGGGGTGCAGGGATTAAGAACCCTGTAAACTCCTTCATTAGGACTAAAAGATTTCAGCATTAGCTTTATCATCTTGCAGCATGTAGTCCCATGTCTGTGTTGGTCCAAACTGGTATTAAAATCCTCTGCCCATCAATCCAGAATGGTGCTATAAAAACCTGATTTAAAGTTTGGATGGGGCTATAGGTGTAGTGTGTGTCTGTGTGTGTGTGTGTGCTTGAATGCGTGTCCGGCTGCCTTAGCATTAAATAATATTTTAGCTAGCACAAAATTCACTTCTGTGCAGTAATATTTCCTGGCAATGGCTAGAAAGAGGCTTCTATTTTCTTAAATTCAAAATGAGGAAATGCTTTTGTTTATTGCTTCTCTAATCCTCCCATGTGTTTATTTACTTTTAGAATTCTTTTCTTTTGTGGAAATGTATACAAACCTACTAGAGGAGAGATGTTTATTTCCTGAGAGTTTTATCGTTTGACAGCCTTTGACAAGTCACGTTGTATTAAGAACAGATCATATTGAAAAGTCAAAATTGTGAGGATGGGAGTTTCAAAACCAGAACTGCTTGATGTTGCACACATTCTTGTATCCAACTCCAGGAGTTGCCATTACAGCCTCTGCAGAAATACTGAGTAATTAGAATTATTTTCTTCCTAACACCAGTTAGTAGCAGACTACTCCTCTAAACATGAAAGATGGTACAGAAAGTAATAATAAGAACCACATAATATTTTTAAAAGCCAGATGTAATTAGGCTTTGTAAAACAAACCGAGTGGTCAAGCAGTAGGCTTTTGTGTTTTCAGCAGTTCCACAGTTTCTTCCTCCCTTCACCTATTTCTTCTTGGAAGTCAAGTTCTCCTTTTTACAAATAATGTTTCTAACCCCACATTTTCAAATATAGTAGGAAAGAGCAAAGCTCTCTGAGTCTGCAGTCACTTTAAAGCACCTACACTTTAGACGCAAAAATTTCAATAAAGGGGTTGATTCTTGAAAGGGTGGTGACTCTGATGTCTAATGACAGTTGATTAACAATTTATCCATCCTTTTTTTCCACCATTTCTCTTGCTTTATTACAGCTTATACTATTTAAAGCACAAAAATGGGTGGAACTAGAAAGGAAATCCTGCAGGCAAATATTGAGGAGGGTACTGGACTTCCATTAGCTATGGTCAGTCAATTGAATGTTGCAGTCAGCATGTGCCAGAGCAGATCTCTGAGCAGGAGAGATGCAAACATGTGAATCTTTTCTCTTTTTCTCTTTTTCTCTTTTTCTCTTTTTCTCTTTTTCTTTTTCTTTTTTTCTTTTTCTTTTTCTTTCTT
>JANHFZ010003334.1:211948-224448 GCA_027560215.1 Halcyon smyrnensis
ATTGTCTGTCTCTGTCTTTTCAAACCAGTTATCAGATTAGGCTTCCAGCTGATAATTACTGCTGTTTAGCACAGATCTTGTCATTCACAAATCTCAAAGCCTAAACAGTTTACTTTTTCTTGTTATCATGTGCTGCTGGAGTTGGGAGGCTTGGAACATTGAACTGCATCTCCCTGCACCATCTTGTAAAAGGCAAAGAGCCTCCTCTTCTCTCTGGTGGGCAGGAGATGGTGGGACACAGCCCTGGCATGCTGTCCTCCCCGAAGAGGATGACCAGAGCAACAGGACCTGTGCTGTCCCAAAGCTGCCCCAGGGCTGCACAGCCCTGCACTGTGCTTGCATCTTCACGGCACAGCAAATATTCGGGAGCAGCCAAGAGCACTACAAATGCTGTACGCCTTGTGTATGCTTGTGTACTTCATGGTGTTTGATATAAAGTACTCAAGACAGACCAGCATTAAGAGGATTATTTCAGACAGCATTAGGAGTTCATTTACAGAAGATTAGCTCTAAATCAGGCAGATATCATAAGCGAATTAGCATCAGTTGTAAGAGATTCAGAATCAAAATGTGTGGTGGTTTTTAATTTCTCCCTGTATGTACTTAGTGGTCAAGCAGTATCTTTATTAGTTTCCCATAGTAAGGTATTACATCTCCAATGGTGAAGAACAAGTATACTTTTTTTTCTACATGCATGCTATTTATTATGATGCTGTTTATTGGCAATGAAACTGCTTAACTCAAAATACCCTTTCTGTGCTGAATATTTTATATTTCATGCCATTTCTTCATTGAGTAATGTTTGTTTGGCCCTAGAAATGATGTCTCTGTGGTGTGTTATAATATTCTTAAATAGGTAATATGCAGCTTTACTTCAATGACATGCTTAATCCTTTTTTTTTTCCTGTTAAAATGAGTCACATTTTACTGCCAACACATAAAAATGAAGGAGTGTATAAAAGGTACATACTAGGGTGAAGATTATACCTACTTAAGAATAGCTTCCTTAATATTTAAGCTTGTAAATTATAAATTTGTTTTATTTCCTCAGGAGTGATGGTTAATGTGTATTAAAAGGCATATTCTGTTCAATCAGTTTTCCAGACGTACTTTTCTGTCTGCAGACAGACCTACCCAATCCCTTCTTGGTACTGGGGCTTCAGAAATGCTTGCTCAGTTAGTGGAGAAGATGAAACGAATTGGGCCACGATATGAAAGCTTGTGCCCTGACTTGTCCTTGAGATGCTGAAAGTTTAGAAATCTACAAATGGGATTCCCTTCTTTGGAGAAATTCATAGTCTACTCTCCAAGAGATGTTAAACTGCTTAGTCTACAATGTGCTTCTGAACATTTGGGTTTTTAACTGGGGAGGGAAGTCTGGGCAGTGTTTTACGATTTTTTCCTTTCTTGATGGACCAAATTCCTCTTGACAAGGTTGGCCTGAGGTCATGAATGTCTCCCTGTGTTCACTGAAAGAGGAATCTTTGCTTCTTCCATGAGATCATGAAAACTTATACCCACTCTAAGCCGGGTTGGGCTTGCAGGTCCCTCCAGTTGCAAGATCTGCAAGTGCTCTTGCACTTTGACTTTGTGCCCTGTAGTTTTACAGAATGCATGGAGGCTCAGCGTGGTTATTAAACCGAGGTGTCTGAGGTCATAACAAAGTAGAAGCATTTCTGCTCCCCTAATAGAAATACTGTAACATGCTGGAAAGAAAATACTTTAATAGTGGCAAGTATCTCCTGTCAACTAATTTGATAGTTCTCTATCAGGTAAACCATTGGTGAATACATCGATTCTTTTTATTTTTCACTGTTCTGTCTTCACTATTCCCAGGTTTTCTCTGAACCAGTTGGGCAAAAATTGATTTTTATTTGTTCCACTGGCCTTGTGGAAAATTAGCTTATGAACTGGTTTTTATAGGAAGACTCAAAGCACAGAACAGGTTGAAAAATAAGCCTATAGCAGTCAAAATTGTTGTCTGAAATGTCTTCAGACTGGAAGGCTGAATTTATTGCTCAAAACAAGTAGTAGCATTGTGGAGGTGTGCAGTCCTGCTCATTATCACTGGAAAAGGGGGAACCAAAAAGCACAGTAAAAAATTAAATTTTAATAATGCTAGTGATATTTTCTAAATCCTTCTTGACAGAAAGATTCTCATTATTTTTATCTGTCTGAGAGTAGGCTCTTTTAATGCCATCTCACAAATGGCCTTAGCCATGATTGTTTTCCTTTCTTTTATAGCATTTGAAAAAACCCGAATATATACCAAAAAAAAAAAAAATTCTATTCTATCATTCAAGAAGTGCCATGAAATGGTAGCGTTTTGGATAGCACATCTTCAGCAGCAATTGCTGCAGTTGCCTTCAGGATTTTACAAAAGAGGTCAACATTATTAAGACAATTGTAGAAAACTTGCCATACAAAAAGACGCCCAGTCAAATATGGTGTAATAAGGGGAAAATAATGCAAGCAAAGTATTTGTGCCCAGGCTCCAGCTTCATCACACCTAAAAGCTGTAGATGAGTCATTAGTCAGGGCAAAAGATGTGCTTTCTTTCATCTATTTAATATATATATATTTTAGTGGTTTCTAGTGATTATGAAGTTGATAAAATACATACTTTAGACATTTTTGTTTTCTTTAAATTGCACAGAATGTAAATTTATCTATATTTATCCTAAAAGCCAAGATGCGATCGTGTAGGTTCTTGTCATTTTATAGCTCACATTCATTTCTTCTGCTGGAGAAATAATTGCTTTAGATTTGAGTACTGACAAAAGGGTTGGGGCTTTTTTTTTCCCCTATTAACTGTTTGGGGACCAGGGCTTCATGCAACCAGCGTGCTGAAGAATGCCATCACACTGACAGCTGGGCAGTCCACCCTCCCTCAGAGCTCTTTCTAAAGTGCTCATAGTGTTTGCTGAGGCCTATGGTTCTTAGTCATGCTCAGGTGACTAAATGTGTGATTTGTTCTTCTTGATACTTCAGTACCCTGAGAAAGGCTGGTTGGAGATTAATACAACCTTGACTCCTTCCGCTTGCAGTTGCCACTGCGCGTGTGATCTTCATTTAAACTTGCCAAAGAGATCTGGTGTTGCCTCTGCTTTGCATGAAATGAATTGATCCCCCTCCAGTTTTGGTTGGTGAGTTTCCGTGGGCCCAGAAGCCACCCGCTGTTCCTCCTAATGACAGTAATAATTTAATTGGTTCCCTCTCTGGAAGGAGTGGACATGGAGAGAGCAGAAAGCTGAAGTTGCATCATAACTGTGCAGAGAATTGTTCCCTGTCAGGGTCTCCTGTGAGCCGAGGGATATTTCTCATCCTCCAGAGATGCCTTCCTGTGTGTTTTAAAAATAAGCAGTTAATAAAATCTGAGCTAACAGAAGATGTACAGTGCCCTTCCCTTTTGCCTTTTTATCTTAGATCTCACGTCCATGTGATGAGTTTCAT
The DNA here is from genome assembly GCA_027560215.1 of Halcyon smyrnensis. NCBI lineage: Eukaryota > Metazoa > Chordata > Aves > Coraciiformes > Alcedinidae > Halcyon > Halcyon smyrnensis. The sequence continues at coordinate 215,402 of JANHFZ010003334.1, forward strand.
CACTGCAATATTTCTGATTAATGGGAGATCACAGACACTTTACAATATGATAATGCTTTTCCTGTAGAATTTTGCTTTCAGGGCTAGCAAGCTTTCTTGTTTGGGCCTCACATTCAAGCTTTTAGGGCTGTTCTTGTCTGCTTAGTCTGTAGACACCTAACCTAGCTAGCTAACTTAACTGACTCATGCTTCTGGAAGATGTATATGGCCAGGAAGAAGAGAAGGCAGTTCAGAGAAGGACTGTAGCTTATATACACAGGGAGCTGAGAGAGATTAGCTAGATATAATTTAGATGTTTAAAGTTGGATAGTGTGACTACATCCCTGCACCTGTTATTACATGACTCATTCTTTCATTCAGGGCCCAGGTGGAAACACATTGATGTGGTTTGAGTGTAATATTATAACTAGAGATTGGTATCCATGTTATTATAAGTAGACAGCCCCAATCCTTAAGACTGAATTTTAAAGCTAGAGGATGTGGTGCTGCACAGCTTCGCAGCCCTATCAGCAATATCTTAGGCACCTTGAATGGCCTGTCTCTTTCAGCATACCCTACTAGTCAGCCAGGAAAGTGCCATCATTTTTTATTCTCCATTCCTCCATTTTTGAGGCTTTAATTTCGTTATCTGCTCAGTTGTCAGCAACTTTTAATGGATTTTGCCAAGGTCTTGCACATAAGAAAGTAGAGCCCCTGTCCCAAGGGGAAGAAGAGGCTTCTTTGGGAAGGAATTCAGAGAACACAAAATAGGCTCCTGCTAAGAATGACCTGCGTTCAGGCTGGAGGTGGAGCCCAGGCAGCGGGGTCTTTTGGCATGAAGTAAGCCATTGGGGGGTCCCATCCCCTCTCCACCACCCCTAAAGCCTTTTCACCTCTAAATATACAATTCTCTGGCTTGAGAACACAAAGAACTTGGATTTATTTTCAGAGTTTGGAGTGGAGGGGAGGGAAAAAAAAATGAGTATTTTCCAAATTCTTCACTTTTCCCCCTGTCACTTAGAAGAGGACAAGGTGTTGTATGCAACTTGTGCAGATATTTTTTCACTGGTATTTCTGTTTCCTAATTTCAGTTGTTAATGATGAAAAATGGTTTAAGTCAGATATTTCCAATCAGCTGTAATTTTGCTAGGCAGGGCTCTCTTACTCTTTTATTTCAGTAGTTTGCCATGACTTTGTGTTTCACCACAACCGGTCTAGTTCATTTCAGTTGCTTTTATTTAAAAAAAGCATTCTTAAACATAAAGATGGGAAAGATGAATAGTTACTTGAACAGCTCCCAGATACCCTGAACTTAGATATTTATCATTATGTGTCTAAGGCTCTGCTTTACCAATCATAACATTTTATTCCCCTGTGTGGGGTCTATTGCTTCCATTTGAAAGCTTCTGATATATTGTAACAAGGATGTCCTTATATATGGTAATAATGGCATCTGTCCAGAAGGTATCTGAGTATAGCTGTATTACTTGAAATTCACACTTAGTTTTGAGTAGTATGTATTTGCCTCTGTGACTAGACCTACACTGTGTGTTTCTTGGGATCTGGTGATTTGCACATGAATACTGGGCACTTAAAAGTCACTTACTACTGATTTGCATGCACCTATTTTCTTGCCTGTTAGTAAAACTTCCGTTCACAAATAAAAGGATACCCAAAAATGCAGTAGCCCAGTTATTTATAGTGACTATTTAAAATGTAGTCTTGTATACAGAGAACAAGCCTTTCTGACCACTAAACTGATAGGAATCACTGCTAGTTAAATCTTAAATACATGTATTACAGTCAAACACTGTTGGATAGTGCTCCATCATAAATCGGTCTGTGTTCTTGAGGACACTGTTTTTCAAGATGCTTTCTTTTAGAATAAAGCCCTGTGTTGTAATGAATGTGCGCTAACTGATCCCCCAAGCCATTTGTATTTTTCCTATTTATATCAGTGTCAGAGTTGAGCTTCTGTAAGAAATTTTTGCAGTATTTTATTTGTAGTCTTCATTATTTCAAGTTAAGGACACAAAGCTCTTTATACACCCAGAGTCTGCACTGGTTCGTTTATATCCGTATTTTGTTAACATGTTACCATGATTGCTAATTTTCATGACAATTGTTATTGTACCATCAATGCTTAATGGCAAGGCATCATTATTCAATGCTGGTCAATCAGGCACTAAGACATGTGCAAGACATCAGACTGAACCCATATAGATGTCGTGCACTCCCCTGCTAATGAATGCAGTTTTGTAAAAAGGTTTAAACACGGTTGGCATCCTTAATGTAAGGTTTGCAAAAGCTTATTCGGGAAGTGCTTTGTGTTTATACGCAGCAGATCTAAACATGTCACAAACAGAGTTAGACCCATTGTGTGCGTGTGTGTGTGAAGCTACAGAGAGGAAAGAATCATTTTGGATTTTGAAATGTGGAAAGGAAGCACAATTTCTGCCATGGCAGGAGTAGGGGTGGCTAATTTGCCAGGGACATCAATGGTTTGGTAGTGGGTGTGGGACTTGTTCTGCAAATCGGTGGTCACCACATGCATCGAAGAGGTGATCCCCAAAAGCGGACAGTGTCATTTGTCAGCTCACGAAGTTGGCACTGTCTGGAGGGAGCATCCAGCACACCAGTGGTCAGAGATTAGTCACTGTGACGAGAAGCCAGGATAGAGGGTCAGGCATTTAGAAAGGAGGAGCAGAAGGAAACTCAACAGGAGCGCAATGTGCTTTCTGCGTTGTTAGTCCAGCGTGCTCTTCCAATGCGTCAGTTAACGTTGCCCTCGCATCTGCTTTAGTTACTGTTTCTATGTGGTTTTGCACCCAAATGTTTTGGGCTGCTGTCCATGATAAACTAGATGGAACTTGGTTTAAAAGCACAGATTTTTCAGCTCTTCTAACTCAAAGTAGAATGAGCCCTTGTGCTCTTAGAGTTTCAAGTATGAAAGGAACAGTAGACATTGACTGTTAACAAGCTCAGCGCGCTGGGCTCTAGCAGAACTTGGTGTGAATTCAGTGCCTAAGCTGCATCGACTAAATGGTTAATTCATCTCATATCAACAGCACTATGATTCATAATGTAAACTTGAGGAATCCTTGATGTTTCAGTCACACATTCCTCTTAATTTGTCCATGCATTCTTTTAAAGCTACAGTGTGCTAACTTAATAAAATGCAGCATGCAAATGCACAAGTTTTTGCCTTCAGGCATTTTAGCCATGGATGTTTCAGTGGGTGTCTTCTTTCAAGTATATATTCTTTCTTAAATTATTTACCCTGTAAACATGCTTTGCATTTTCGAAGAAGAATCTGGGCTTCCTCATTCACTGGATTTCGTTGAATTTAAGGTGTAATAGAGATAAAAGACTATCATCTGCTTCTTGAGAGCATGTTAGCCTTTGGGATTTTTTTGTAGCAAATGTTAGGCCCTATTTTCTTCTCCTTTGGTATTATCACTCCCTCCCCCACTTAAATTCCTTGATGCTTTGCCTAGAGCAATACCCACTGGCAGTGTCTGGCTGTGACAGTACTGTAGGCTTCCCTACAGATGGGTCCTGCCAATGCCAACCATTGTTCTACCGCTGTGAGCTGGCTTGACTGTCTTGGATCACTCAAAACCCCCTTTCCTCTTGATTTTTTCTTTACTCTGAAGGGTTGCCCTTGCCTGTTGACTTTGAGATCTGAAGTGTGATGACACCCAGAACTTGTGTTCTCTGTCTGAGCAGCAGCTCCCAGACTCAGTCTTCAACAGGCACCGCTTGCTAAGCACCTCCTCAGGACTGTCCTGCTGCTGCCAAACAGCTCTGTGGTTCTCCTCGTAGCTCCATCCTTCTGGCAGTTTGCAGTTAGTTTAATTTTACTTGCTCACTTGATAGTAGAACAGTAAAACTCGATGTGGGTTTTTTTTGTTGTTTTTTTTTTAAAGATATAAAATGAATCTTTAACTGTGGGCTTGAATATTAAAAGTATATAATGCTTCAGTGTAGGAGTCTGTTGATAACATCCATCCTATTTCATGATTAATTTGTTCCTTTTAATATGATATTCTTTTGCTGCACCGTGCAGACTAATTCAGATTCCTAGAAATTGAACTTTGATACGTATTTCCTAGATTCACACTGTAAGTGAACCTTCAATTAGCAGATACAGGTGGCAGCATGCCTCGCTCAGTGTTCTCTTGACAAGGATTTTAGAGACGTGGACACTGATTAAATAATCTTTCAGTCGAGTGTATACTGCCAGAATATTAAAAATAAAGCATTTGGAGGATTTGATGCTTTTTTTTTTCTTTTTCTTTAATTTTAAGTCTCAGACGATTAAATGCTTTTTCAGTGGGCCAGAGATAGGAGGAGTTGATTTAAACACTCAGTATGTTATGTATGCCTTTGCCTAACTATGTGTTAGATTAAGCGAGTTTCACTCACAGTTAATCCTTTGTAAATTAGCATTATGGATGCCTTGGGGCCCACATCCCACAAATAAAATGGTTGTCAAGCCAGCTGCACTGTGTATTACTTAAGGCTGAATGTTTTAAGAGTTTTCATGCTTTTAATCTATTTCACTGCTGAGTTTCAATTTTGCTGAGTGTCTTTTCAGGAGTGATGAGGGTGAGTGAGTAAATATGTATTCTGGTTTTCATGCATTTGCCTGGGCAAATCGTTTGTTATCAGGTGTTTGGCAGAGAATGTCACACCTCACCACAAAAGAGAAGCTTGTAAGTTCAGGTGTTAAATTGAAGTGCAAACCAACAAGAACCAAAAGCCCTTAATTAGCTTTATTTTGTTAGCCTGCTACACTTTTTTTTTATGGGGGGGTGGGGGGAGAGAGAAACATCCCTCCCTTCTCCTCATCCTTTTGGCAGAGTAAATATTGCCTGTTAAGTTTGAATTAGCTGTCATCGCAAAAGAATTAATGCTGTGGTTGAGCCTTTCTAGTGAGGAAGGGAAAAATAAACGAGACAGATCTTAGTTCAGCTTTAAGTGATAAATGAGGACAAAGCAGCCCATTCATCTCCTGCTAGGAAAGTGGACACAAACACTAAAGCAGTTTTGCGGAAGACGTGTCAGCAAATGTGATCATTTTGTAACCTGTCAGGAGGATAGAGAGCTAGTCCTTTTAGAGTGTCACAGGGGAGGGTGTCTGTCTGATGTGACAGTTTTCATCCATCCATTTACTGCTTTTTTCTTTAGGTGGGGGGTAAGCAAGGAAAGAGCTGGAGTTGGTTAAAACTGCATTTTTCTTTACACTTTCCAATATAATTTATATGCATATCCACCCGGATCCAAATGAAAAGCATTTACCAAGGAAAACTCCCCTCTGCTCTGTAGAGTTTCTTCTCTATTTCACTGTGTGAAATACACTCGTTTTAACACATTACGTTCCCTGTCTTCAAGTTGGAGCTTTGCACTTGGTTTGATGTTTCACAAAACACGGTTTTACCTCTTCTTACCATTGTTTGGTTGGTAAAGGCTTTGGTTTGCTTTGGTTTGCTTTGGTTTTGTAGAAGCACGAGAAGAAATAAAAATAAATATAACTTAGGGTACTTTTGTTGTATTTGGTTGTTGGGTTGGTTTTTCTGCTAAATGTCTCAAATTCTGATTATATGCTTCATGTACAAATATCTTTTGCAAAAGTTCCTGTTTCATTAAGAGCCTATGAAAATATTCTTCCTCCTCTGTGAGAATGTAATGACAAATGCTGAATTCTTACAATCCAGAATCCTCCTGTAAAATGCCTTAAATTCTACTGTTTGTTGATATATTCATTTTAACTGACCTATTAATTTTAAGCAAAATCTGAAGCAATGTGGTGTCTGAATTTAGAAGCAGGGATTCCTCCCGAAAAATGATGGAACAATATTACGACTTTCTACTTCTGGCATCTTTTATTTTTACTAATTTCCATTTTTTTTATATAGTACATAGCAAATGTAACATTTGCCTATTACCATAAGTAAAGGTATGCTACAGAGACAGGAGATGCTTTTACAACATAAGCTTCACAGTTTGACACTTGCTTCTTTATATCATCCTTTTCTTCAAAACTATCTTTTATACTTTTCCCTTGGTATTTTAGTACAAGTAAGTGTCTCGTTGATATGTGTTTCCTTGAAATCTTGTACCGTAATAGTAAAATCCCTTGAAAATTAATAAATTGTTTCTGTTCAGATTAAAAAAGCTGTGAAGATTCAGAATGGCTTAAAAAAATGTAATGTTATTTACTATTACAGACCACCCTGCTTGGATTGTGTTGACTGAGGACTAATTATTTAATTTGTTCTTAGAAGATTAATAACTCGTAACATGATGTATTTCAGTTATTCTAGTATGTATATAAGTGTATGCATAATTAAGAAAAATCTAATTCTTTCCTGAATGCAAAAGTTGGATTTCCTAGCTACATAAAGAAATGTTTGGAAGCACTGGAAATTGAAAGAAGTAAAAAATAATCAAGATACACAGAATGGTATAGGGAATCCTAAATTTCTGGGCATATGTATTTTCTCCAAAATATTTATTTGTGTGCTTCTTTTTATTTTTTTTATATATATTCTGCTATTTTGTTTTATTCAGGTTTTTTTTTTTTGGTCTCTTCTGCTTTTTTTCAGGATCATCCAGAACCGGATTTTGATCGTTATTCTGGCAGTCGTCATCATCTTCACCACCGTGATGGCTATTTATCTTTCTGTCAAGGGACGCTGATATCTTTGTTCTTCACTAAACAGCAACAAACTGCTTGTTCTGAGTAATTAAGACAAAGTGGTCACATGAATCATTCTCTTGCACTGACAGAGTCTCCCTCTCTTTTCCACTCTTCAACTCAGGTGCAAGTGGTGTAAAATATTTTGTATTATTGATGGCATAGTTGATGGCATGTGAGGTCGATAACTTTTGCTCACAATTTTTGTCTTTATCTGAGTGTTTTCAGAATCTTAATATTTGTTAGGGTGTGAGGGCTTCTTCTGGTATAAAAAGACCTTAAAGTGTGTCGAATTCTACCCCAGACAATTATCCTGTAAGTTGCCAGAGTTTAGCGAGGGAAGAAGGGTCTTTGCACTTTTCTTGTGCTATGCGGGATGTATGAATATCAAGCAGTATCTGACCTTCTGTGATATAGAATATAAGTAAAGCAGAGACCAAATGATGTAGAAAGTGAACCTGTCTCCTGTGACTAACTCCTGATCATGAATTATCGTAACAGACATAACCTGGTTAAGAACAGTAGTTAGTTATAAAAAGAGAGCAACCTTAGGATAATGTTTAATATCTGCCGTGAATCCAACACTCTATTTATCTTTTCTTTTCTTTTCTTTTCTTTTCTTTTTTTTTTAAATTAGGCTTTCTTGTCTGCCTTTTCAAAACAATTCCACTTTCATCAAGATCATGGTAATGCATCCCAAAATGTCACTGTGACCACAGCTCACCTGTGGAATCAGTTTTACATCTTCAAATGTTGATATGTATACTGATAATCATACACACTAGGCCTTTATTGAAGATGTATAAAGATACTTATCTATTCACTGCTGATTTAAAAGAGATCCTAAGTAATAGTTCAGTGACAAATATGTGATTACAGTGCATTAAACAAAAGTCTAGATTTATAATATTGGCCTGACTATGTTGAGACTGCATGTTGGCAATATTTTTAGTGTATTAAATTCTAATGTGATATTCCCCTTTTTAAACAGAAACTGTAAAAATGTTAATTTATACATGCTCTTAGCCAATATAATATATCATAGTTTCATCTACCTGTGTGTAAATGAGCTGTGTTTCTCCTTTCCTATTGGATGTGCTTCTCCTATAGACAGGTCTAGGTCATTTTGCTTGTAATTAAACTTACAACTCTAGCAAAGGTTTATTTCTGCTCATGTGGTAAAGTAATTTTCATTATAACTTTTAGATTCATTATATGCAATCCCTTACAAATATTACAAATTGAGAGGGATTTTTAAGCCCTTGAACTTAAGCTGTAAAATCTTTTCAGAAAGATGTTCAAAGAAACAAAAAGCTGGTGGCTTTCAAACTCCCCATAAATTAGATAGGAACTGAGAACGGGATTCTCATGTGTGCCTTAGTACTTTTGAGGTTTTGGCATCCCTGTGGTCTTTGTGGGCTTGCTGTGCTGTCCCTGGGAGTTGATTTGGGGATAAACATCTGGGAGTTGATTTTGGCCCTAAGTACGTCCCCTGTTTTCTCTACATGGAAACAAATAACTCAGCCAAAAGGATGTTGGTACTGTTTCCACAGCTAAGACATTGAAAGATGGTGATAAATGCAGAATAAATGGATCCACAAGAAAAACAATACTCATTGAAACAAAGAGAAACATGCATGGTCAACTGTGGTTTCTGAGTTACATTCAGCTCACAACTAAGTTAAGAGGTGGTTTCTGTGCCAGGTTTCTCTGACAGGTCATGTCGGCAGCTGCAGGGTTGTACCGATACAGAAGTTCCTGGGTAACCCAGACTCACATTTTCAGGAGGTGCTGCTGTGTGCAGTATGGCTCAGTCGTGTTCAGCTCCTCACCTCAATGGTCCTGCACTGCCGCAGGGCCACGGGAACCCCTGTCGCTGCCTCCTGAGGCAGCCTCTCCTTTCATCCTTGCGAGGTGTGTGGCATTCATCACGTGGCTTTTGGACGTGGAAAGATTTGGGTGTTCAGCTTTCAGCGTAGAGGCTGGCTGGCCTTCAGTCACAACGTGCACTCAAATTAAGCGTGTCGGGTTGTGTAAGCAAAGTTCTGGCCGTTAGCTTCAAGTGATGGCACTGAGCTGAGTTCAGACAAATTAGGACGAAGCCTGGCAGCACTAGAAGGTATTTATCCTCTCCTAAGCAAATTAGGAGATGCATATTTTGTAAAGCAGAAAACTGTCAAGAAGGAAATCTTAAGCTCCGTCTGTTGCCTAGACATTCTCTGCGTTGCCTCAATAATTTAACTATCATGGGAATTGATTCATGACTACTGATCTTAACAGTGACCTATGACTAGGTTTTGCCCTCTATCTAGCCACCTGCTGGAATCAGCAAAAAGCTGAAAGGAAGCTAGTTTTCCTTATCCCA
>JANHFZ010003334.1:227432-285909 GCA_027560215.1 Halcyon smyrnensis
TAACATAATCAGAAGTAATAATATAGTTTGTTTGGAAGTAAAAAAAAAGGAAGGGGGGGCGGGGGGGGGGGGGGGTGGGTGCGGGAGAGCTTTTATACTGAGAAGTGGTGAACTTGTGCACTCTTCATCCCTTCATCCAAACAACTGCCTTTGGCGTGAATAACGGCTCGGCTGATACGAAGCTCCTTATTGATCTGTTGCTCAGAAAGGTCCACTGATAGTTCCTTGGACTTTTCCTGAAGGTATGGCCGTAACAGCTTGGTACTGTTGGGATCTGTTGCTTCTATCTCCATCTCACGCCATACGAGTTCAACAGGGACAGACCCAGAGAGGGAGAGCTCCCAGCCCTCGGTCTGCATAGCTTTCTGTCTTCCACAAACACACAGACGTGATTACCTCTTCATGTCAGAAAACCTGCTTGGGAAACTGTTGTGCACAAGTAGAAGTGAAATGGTGTCTGCAGTCAGAGGGGCATCTCGAGGTGGATTTAGGAATAGTCTGCTTTTCTCCAGGCAGCTATAATTTTGTAAAATACCCTAAATACAAATGCTGCTTATTCTCTGGGGTTAGCCAAGTGTGAGGAGCTGTGTTATCCACAGTTGGTACTTCACCACCCAGGCACCATGGTGGGTTTGGGAACTGCTACAGCTTTATCCCGCAATTCCAGGAGTGCTCCCTGATGTTTTATAGCCTTGACTTTATCACACAAGAAGAGGTATTTGGTCACAGTGGTGATGTGGCGTATCCACAGAAGAATGTGGACTCTGCAAGCCAGTGTCAGGTTTCTCACTAGACAGGTGCTTATTGCTTAATGGGACATTCAGAACATGTGAAGTGAAAGTGTTAGGTGGATGTCTGTCCTGCTAGAGAGCAGAAAGGAGAAGGTTTATACATTTTAGAGGGCCTTAAGCATTTCTGAACCATTAAAACTGTATAGGAAAGGGAGCTGTCCCTGCTGTCCTGTGGCCAGCGAGGTCAATAATAACACCAAGCCTGTCTTGCCAACTTTATGGTGCATGCATCCTGCCGACTACCATGTTGTGACTGCTGTCCTGGACCAAACCCAAAGAAAACCTTCTCTTGCTGCTTCTTTGTTCAGTTGCTTTCTCCATTCAGACCCATGACCTTGTCTGGTCAGCACTGTCCCCAGTGAACATGATCACTGCTTTTGTGGATTTAATGAACTTTCCAGTTCTCTTCTGCACTCATCTAAGTAATGTCGCCTCTTCCCTGTGCTGCATGTCCTGCCTGCATATGTTAGTTTGTACATACTCCCTGTATTGATACTGCTTGCAGAAATTGCAGCCTGGTGTGCCTACTGAAGCAGCAAAAAAAAAGCCCAAACCTGTGAGTTTACGACACAACTAGAGAACTTACTTGTAAGTAAAAGTATTTCACTTTCTCAGTAGAAACAGGTTTATAACTTTGCTCTGTCTTGTTTGATGCATTTGTCTTCCTATGACCTGCTAACTTTGAGCCCTTTGACCAAATTCAGCCAAATTTAATACAAGAGCAGAGCTCAAAGAAATTCCTGTAGGTTTCAGGAAAATGAGCAGCCAAGAGGAGAGAAGTCCCACTGGTGTCCCTGTAAGAGAAAGGCTGCAGCGTGACATCCACCCAAATTGGACACTACCTGGGAGGGAGAAATTATAAATGCCTCTCTCCCCAGGAAAAACTCACATCCCATTTAGATACTAGCGAATCCAACCCTGAGGAAACAAGGCCTCATTAGTGTCATTGCCCGAGGAACTACCTAATTAAAGGACAACAGAGTTGAGAGCATTGTTATGTAGGCCTTTGTTCCTTACACCTGGTCATTTCCATTGATGTAAAATGTCATCTTTCTGATCTGGTAGCGTTTTGCACCCACTTTAGACAAGTACTCCTGACCAGCTGAGAAGGTGCCGAGCAGGGAAGTATCAGACCTTTATTACTGAGATAATTACAGCCTCACCTAACCATCAGGTGGAGGGTGTACACCTCTATTAGCCAGTGCTCCCACAAAGAGAACAAAGGCTGGCTGGAAAGTGGGAGCCACCCAGGGAGCATCCCTGTGTCCAGCTATACCACTCTTGGGCGGCCGACATGCTGGGGAGGTCATGACCACAAGCTCCCGTGTTGACCAGTCTTCTGCTTGTTTTCCTGGTTTTAAATCCAACTTGTCATGGTGATGCTGGTGAAGGCCATGAGATGGGGAGACTAAAATGAGGAATGGTACCATAACTGAGGAAATGGGCTTGGTTGAAATGCTGAAGGAGGTAGGGGGTAGCTTTCAAAGCTTGTCTCAGCAACTAGCCTAATTCTGTTCTAAAAAGCCACTGTTGAGAGCCTTTGAAAATTCTATCCTAGATGCTTGGCTCAAAGACCTTAGCCAAAGATGTGGGGTTTTTTTCTCTATCCACTATATGAGAGCTAAATATAAACCGACGTTATTGAACAAAACCCTAACAAAACCCCTGTTGCAGGTCTAGAAAAATCTTTGCTCAGAAAATCAAATTATTGGAGACCAGCATCTAAAGCGTCATTCAGGTTTGGATGCCTCTTGTTTTCTGCACACAGTTTGGCATACAAAAAAAAAAAAAAAACCACCAAAAAAAACCCCCACCAACCACATTATTCCTAATAGCAAATACTTGCTTTCTGTTCTTTTTATCTTCTCTTTTTACTGGGACATGAGTGTCTCTGGATGGGTAGCTAAAGTTGCTTTTGTAAATGTGGATTAGTCTATTTTACCTGTACAAGTATATACATATGTGTGTCTGCTCTTTGTCTGAAGAGCTTCTTAATGACTTTTCCACTGATTGCCTGTGGGACCACAGGCAAGTCATAAAGCTAGCCCGTGCCTCAGTTTACCCACTGCAACTTCATTAATGCTAACCTACCTCATGAGGTGTTGTAATGTTTAATATATTATGTGCTCTGTAATCCTTGGATTAAATGTATTATGTAAGTGAAAAGCACCCATTTGATGTGTATGTAAATGCTGCAGTATTACAGGTAGGAGGGTCATTTGGGTGTAAGTGTAATACAAGTGCTGGCAAAAGGCAAAAGGGATTCCATTGTATTGACTTATTTTTAAAGAGCTTTTTATTTACTGAAATGCTCTGGACACCCAGAAAGAGAGACATTCCTCACTAAGCAGCTCTGCTGTTTCATCTGTCTTGAAGTGCTTTGATAAATGGATTGAAACTTGTCGGCTTTTCCTGTAGTTTCTCCCTCTGGAAACTCTGTTGAAATGTTATTATTTTAACTTCTTAGAGCGCTGCTTAATGAATTGTAACAGATATCCCTGCGAGCCCCGCAGACGCCGCGAGGACTGTGCTTCCTCTCCTTCCTGCAGCAGAAGCAAACCAGCGTCACGCAAACACTTGGCAGCAGAGCTCGTCTCCTCTTCCACCAAGGTCTCTCACCAGCGAAAATACTTCTCACCTTCTTAAGGCTTCAGCCCAAGCCTTGTGTTCTGTCTGGGTGATCAGTGGGGTTTCAGTGACATCAAACGTGGACAGATGTTGTCCCTTGTGTTAGAGATGAATTTTATCTTTTAAGAAGAAACCTTAGGAAGGACAACAAATTAGTGTGAGTTTAAGTCTGTGTTGGTTGATTGTCTCTAGAATGAGATATCTTGGCTTGCATGTAGTGCCTGAGCTATCCTGAAGCTCAGGCTGCTGACTTGGGTGCCTACGGACACTCTGAACTTCCACTGCCTACAGGTCCCACCTGACTTCAGAGCAGCCTTTTCTCAGGCGATAGTTACATGATGTTACCACATGGGCAGATGAGATGGATGGAGCCATAGGTTTAGCACCTCCTGTGAAGCGCTGGAATGATCCAGCAGGTCCAATAAATCTACCTGGGGAAATCTACTGAGAGTGGTCAGAGGTGCCTGACGGGGACACATATGTAGCATGGAGCTGCAGTGGAGCTAGAGGGTGGAAGGAAGTCAACTATCTTGGGGTCTCCTTGAATCCCAGTAATGTCATACCCTGTTGCATCCCACAGTGGAGCAATGGGATGACACAGAGACTTCTTATTTCCTATCTGCAACCTATGCAAAGGAGTTGTGCTCCTCCTCTGTGTTCTCTGAAGCAGGGGGGAAGTGACCAGTGATATGCTTGGTTTGGTAGCTTGGTTATGCTGGATAGGCTCAAAGATCTTTGTTCTGATGCAATGGTTACTAGAGAGTTCAAAATTTTGGAAGGTTTTTAGGCTTTTTAATCTTCTTACTGGGTTTCAGCTGTTCTTGTTTTTGTAAGAAGATGATTGAGCTAACACTACTCAGGTTGTTCTGAAGTCCAAAATGGTTAAATGCACAACCTGAGCAGCATTAACAGCTGTGTCCCTTGCCCTGTGTGGTATGGCTGGCAGGTGCCTGCAGTAGATAAAACTGTCCATCTCCAGCTTGAAAAGTAAGAGTGTGCCTTCCCCTTGCCTCCAGATAGGAACTTAAGCCATCCTGAGTGAGGTTCTCAGGAAGACAGAAGGGGAATTGCAGAGGAGATCCTGGTCAGTGTGGTGCTGGAGCAGAACTACACAGCACCTGGGTATGGGTCACCTCTCCACAATGAGACCTCAGAGGTGCCTCCATTACCCTTGGCACATTGAAGCCATATTTGATTTTTCTCAGCCTTTTATTTCACTTTTTATTAACATTTTGCATATTAAAATTTGTGTAGGCAGCCAGAAGAGAGCAGCATCTACACAATACTCGACACAATGGAGAGGATTAGGAATCGGTGGCTCAGCTCTTTGGGACCTGAACTGGAGGGCTGTGGGGGTGATAAAGTGTCCTTTCTTTACACTTCATTTTAAAAGTACTTCTAATTTCTTTCTATGTATTCTCACTAAAATATGATCTATGTCCAATACTGATTTTGTGGTATCAGCTGGTAGTTTCCAAAAAATTAAATAAAACCAGGGTTAGCCTGGTCTTTTTGCTGAGCTGTTCACATTTGCTTTTAAAGTTTCTTCCCTCTTCTCAACCAGCCGAAACTTATTAGTGTGCATACCTAGGTACAGTGTTGCCAAAATAGGAAATTTTTTTCAAAATAACAACTAGTGATTTGGGATTTTTCTGGTATTTCATCTGCCCTTGCATTGAATTCCTCCAATATTTTCATTCACAGTAGGAATGCTGTGGAAATCAAACCTACTCAAGCTGCCTCTGTTTATTCCTCCCAAAGTGAAATTACCCATGTCCTCTTGTCCCTCGTGAGATCCTGGAGGAAGCTGTCTGCGCACACACATTGACACATCTTTGGTGCATTCCACACGAGCCGGTGAAATTACACCAGAAATATGAATTGAGCCCACACAGCGTGTGTGCGCCGTGCTGTCCGTACAGGGCACACACACACACGCCCCAGCAAATGCTCCCATTTCACTTTCAGAATAAGCCATTCAGGACACTGCCGGATGAGTATTCTGTTCAGTTTCGATCTCTTTGCAAAAATATTTGGCATGGGTTTAGTTGGTTTTAATATTCAAGTTTCTGAAATCTCAGTAATTGTCCTGATTACTGCGTGTAATAGAAATTAGAAGGAAAACTGGGGTTTGGGTTTGAAGCTGCCTGCTTCTAAGAGTCCATTTTTTAAAGTTTTCTTTTTAAGGTGCTTCTTCATACCTTAGCTAAACTTTCCCCAGATTACGTGTTAGCTATGATAGCTGTTCTATAGTTAGATTTTAATCAGCCTCAGTACACAGTAATGTTAAACACTGAAAGAGCTACTAATTAATCGCCTTTCTGTATGTAACAGAGAGATAAATATCCATCCCGGAGGAATTGTAATTTCATGGTTTCTAATGATGGTTAGATTACATTATCTGGATCACTTAGGCTGTGGGTGTCATAAAAAATGCTCAAAGTCATTTATATTCAGTTTAATTTTTTTTTTTAACTTTGTAAGCCTGAGAAAATAATGCGGTGTTAGCAAGTCTGTTTCATATTTTAGTTAAATATACCTTTGTTGCACTGAGTGAATGGCTTCAGATGACAGTGACAAACTCAGTTCTTTTCTATTTAACATGCACCCTCTGCAATCAAATTAACAATGTACAAATAGTCATCGGGCTTCTGCAGAGAGTCTGTTGAGTTCTTTGGTGTTGTTGAGCTTTGGGGAAAGGTTTTCTTTTTGGATGTCCATTTCCAATGAGTGCTTTCTGCTAATTCCTGTTTGTTCTGTAAAGTCTCCGCTGTCAGTCTTGGACTGAGAATTAACTGGACTTTTGGATTGTATCAGGCTGTGGCTCAAATAAAATAATACAATCCAACAGCAGTGTGAACCTCTCATTTTCCCTTTCTCACTTCTAACAGGTGCAGCTTGTGCAGTGGCACATCCATGCCCATGACACACTTAAATTTGGTAGCCACAAACCAACTCCTACTCCATGTGTATATTGTGATAACTAATAGTTGCATATTTTGAAGTTATACTCGTTCATATTTAAAAGGCTGAGGCTTCTTTGAACTGCTGTGTTGGAGGGGGAAGTTAATTGTTTCTGAATGAGGATGATACTCCCTTTCCATATCAATTATGTGTGCTGCTCCAAATTATCAATAATGCTCATTTCCAATCTCCATCGTTTGCAGTTTTGCAGCGGGCGAGTGCACTTGCAGAAAGTTGCCTGGGCTCCAGGGTTGCAGCCCCTTTCCGCACCGCTGGGAGCCAGAGGCAGGAGGGAACCCCAGAGGAACAAGGTGAGATTAAGAAATGTGATATATTTCCAAGAGAGAGTTTGTCATCAGTTAGCTAAAATTGCTTCTGAAGTTTCTCTGGCAACTGTTTTACGTGTCTGACTTAGTGACGAAGGAACTATACTATCTTAATAGAGAACTCCAGAACTTCAGAAGGGTTTCTCCTTGTTTGAATGCACAGCACAATGAATTTGTACCCACAGAGCATTCACCACTTACATTTCAAAACCTACAGCACACTAAACGTGAAACTTTTGTTCAAATTTCAAGGATTTTGATAGCCCAAGTGAATAGACACTGCCTATTGATTTTTCCCTTACAATGACTCTTGGATAACCTATTTTCTCATTTATTTTTAACGACAGCTCATGAGATTTTACAGCAATTCTGCCCAACCTCCTAATATCAAAATCCCTCCTTGACCCTGAAAATTGTAATTCTGCTATAGATCACAGCTGCTGAATATTACCTTTTACTAAGCTGGTTAAATAAAATATGTCCAAATCACTAGATCCCACAGGCCATGACTGCAATTCTAATTATACAGGGTCTGTATTTCTGCTCTACTGTACAGAAAAGCGCAGCTCTCGCTGAGTCCACACCAAAGTGTGGGAATCCAGAATATTGGTTCTAGTTTTGAATTTAAAAAAAAAAAAAAAAGTTACACTGCTCTTCAGTGATTTTCCTGTAAAACTTTTACAAGGGAACCAAACCCTTTTGATGTGTTCCATACAATAAAATGCTGTGTAAGTCTGGAGGACAGAAGCATGTGGCGAGAATTTTCTTGTGACTGGGGGATGGGTGTATTTGATGTGTATCTATTTCAAAAATCAGGAAAAAAAAAAAAAAAGGAAAAAAAATTCTCGCACCGCTCTTAGGCTGCATATTCTTCACAATGGCTTGGGAAACCAATGCAAGGAAACTAATTCTGGCCATTAAACATATCCTTTCCCCTCCCACTGCTTATTCAAAGAGTGATCACATGCTCCCTGCTGCAAGGTACACCATTATAGAATTTAGATATGGAAGAAACCTATTAGATTAGCCATTCCACCTACTGATGTGGGATTGTTCCCTGGAGAACCTTATTCATTAGTGGATCACAGCCTAACCTTGTGGGCACACTGTGCCAAGACCATCTTGGTTTTGTTCTGGTTTTTTCCCTCCATCCTTTCCCTCTGGTGCTAAGGGAGCGGCTGAGTGGGTGGTTTGGTGAGGAACACGATAGAGAAGATGGGATTCCTTAGTTTTGCGGTCAGACTGGTGGTTTGGATGCTTGAGTGTGTACGTACTTAGGTGGATGATTAATTAGTGTACTTTTTAAAATTAGTATCCAAGTACAGAGGACTAGATAGGGATGGGGGGTGGTCTTATTCAGTGTAATTCACTGTAAGATCTTCTGGAGCCCAGTGGTCTCTTAGAGCAAATTACCTTCATGGCTTGCCCTGATTCTGCAGTGTCCTCAGATCTAGTCTGCATTTTACTTTCTGCTTTCACTCTTTTGTGAACAGATGGAACTAAACTTTTAATTGCTTGTCTGCCAGGGAAGGCAGCTTGGCATTTTGCTGCTTTTCCAGGACAGAAAGTTTTTATTTCAATTATTCTATGATCCAATCCCATTAAACTCTGAGCTTTCCAGGGCAGCTGTGGGTGCTTGGCACACCTCAAAGTTGTGCCTGGTACTGGGGCGCTTTCAAGCTGGGTTTCCTACTTTTCCTCTCATAGCTTCACTTGCACCTTCTGTCCTGGTAACTTGTAGTGATTCTCCTTATCTAGAATCCTAGAGAGGCCCTCAGCACTAGCCCATTCTCTGGGGTCAGCCACTTGTCATGCAGTAGGCTGATTCAAACCCACTATTGAAGCACCTTGAGTCTGTCACCCTAGGCAATCTTATTTGTTTTTACCATGCAGGAGCTGCCAGTTCTCCCCTTTTCTGGTCCCTGTGGGTATGAGCTCTGCACCACACTGCAGCTGCACCTACCCTCCACAGGCCACCCACACGTGAACTACCTCCTCCAGGCCTCTGCAAGGTCCCCAGAAGTAAAGTCAAGGTCCAGAGAGGTGTGTCTGCAAGAGAGATCTACTAACCCCAACGGGGACCAACATGAGTCCTGCAGAGCCCAGAGCAGGCCCAGGGAGCCATCACCACACAGGATACCCTGTATCCTTTGGAGATGCATTCCTCCTTCATCCGAGGACCTTGTCTTCAGAGCTTCCCTTCAGCTGATCCAGAGTGGGAAAAGTGTGAGAAAGGGAGGGGAGCAAAGGCAACTGCTTCCATCCTCCAGTTTCAAAGTTCTGGTTTTCACCCTCAGAAAATAATAAGTGTCTGCTGAGTTACTTGACATAGAGATAAAGTCTGTAGGGTGAATTTTCAGAGCAACGCACAGGAAATTATATGCACAATTACTGTTGTTAACAGAGCCTGGGCATGTAACTCCCTGCACAGCAGGCTGGAAATCTTCCCCATGCATGTTTAATGGGGTTTGGGTTTCTACATTCCTAGGGCTGTGTCCCTTTTCTAATGCCTAGTGTCCTGGATGAAACAAAGGAAGTACTAAATATAAAAGAAATTTTATTTTGCTATTAAAATAATATTATCTTGATCTGCAGTCTCCCTCTTAATGCTAAAGAACTTCTTGCCTCACTCTGTGATCCCTTAACCTTTCTGTTCTGTGAGAAAAAAAAAAAAAGAGAAAAAAAATCACAGCTTTATTTATTTATTTTGTCTTCTTTTAAATGTGTTCCACATAACCTGCTCATCGATGTTCATACAAATGAGTATATACGTGTTCATACAAGCATCTAGTGATGGATGTTGTTGAAATAAGTGTAGGTCATAACACAGAAAATACTCGTCTAAATTTTAATGTATAAATGCTTCTGAGTAAATAATATATTTGCACATCTTCATAGGAAAATGAATTGTATGTGCCATTTCACTAATCAGGCATGTATTTAAAATGTCTCCCTGCTCAGGAGGTTATTAATGTGGTATTTAAACTTCAGTACATTGTATACTAGGAAGGGTCTGTAAATTTGGGATTGTCTTTTGCTTCCATTCTGTTTATTTAGTTTTATGTACCGTAATTGTTTTCCTTTCCCCACAAAAAAGGTTATCATCTCCTGCACCTAGATCAATTCAAACAGACTTTAATTATCTCAAATAAAAATTAAATTACTCTCCTAAACTAACAGTTTTGCAGCTAAAAGAAGCTTATACTTACAGCTGTGCTGTCTTTATTGATTGAAATTGTCTTCTACCTATTCTTGACTCTCCAGCTTTCTGCAGGGTCTGAAGGCAGAAAGCAAGGTGCTGTAAACTGAGACTAGAAACACCAAAGTAAAAACACACACATCAAATATATATATATATATATAAAAAATACATCAAATACATATACAAGTTTCTAAAAGGTTTCAATCATTCTAAAATTGCACATGATTGCTCTTCGGCTCCCCAAAACGCTTTCATCTAAGAGCAGAAAAAAGTGTAGCTTTCTCAAGTTTTAAAAGCATTGTTGGGGCATGTCTAATAGATTTGTCTAACTCTGTATGTCTTGATACATGCAGCATGGTTGATTGTATTCTCCTTAGCATAGATCTTGAAACTGTAAATAAATTTTTGAAGTAAATAGTCACTTGATAATTGCTTAATGAAGTATCACACACCAGCAGTTTTGAATACAACAAAAAAAAAAAATGTTCAAAACTACCGTGTGGTGTCTCTTTTTACTGGAAATGGGCTTTTACTTTCAAACTTCTGTTATATTTGGAGAGAAGTAATCCCACGGAAAATGATACCAGTACTAATAGGGAACATATTATCTTTCATGTGGGTATTTTTTTCATGTTTAAGGTTTCTTTGTTATTATCTCAGTAGCAAGACTCTCCACACAGTCTTAAGCAGAAAATCAAAATATGCCTTAAAGCAATAATCTTTTAATAAGTATCAAATGTCTTTCAATGAGATAAAAGAATTCTGTAGCATGCTTATACACACACCCACACACACACACACTTACTTCACCATTAATCTTATTTTATACCTTTTCAACAATGTTTCAGGGATTTTTAATTTTTTTTTTCTTTTAACCAAGACTCCTCACAAAGTTTAGAAAATTAAATTTCTAAATGCTACTAAAAATTTCATTAAAATTCGCCTCTCTGCTTGTTGCAGCTCCTTGTTCAGAGGACTCTGAGAGAAGGGAGCATCGTCCAAAACCGGGGTGTTGCTCCAAACTTCTTTAATACACCAACTTGGAGAATTAAGTCTTTTTGCATTTATTTTTCAGGAGTGCGGGATGAAGTGTATTCACACAGTCAAATCTCAGGTGAGTAAAGCTGAGATCCTTCAGAGGAGGTGCAGGAAGCTTCTGTAACTCTGCTAATGGACATAATAGGACACCAAGCTTCACCATTCAGGCCCAGACTTGTCCCACACAACTTTAGGTCCTTACCCAGGGAAACTAAGTTACCAGGTTAGTGCTGAGGTGCGTTCTTTGGACAGCAAGGAGACATGAGCAAGATCCCTAGAATTAGATTGAGGAAATGCCCTGCCAGTCTCCTGCCAAGGAGGACAGGGATGAAAGAAGCAGGCATGGTTACTCTGCAGGTGAAAGTGGAAGGAGTCTGGACTGCCACTGGTGAGGGGAACGGCTTCAACCTTATCCTTCACTAATCAGGGGAGAGAATATTGCATACTCTGAACTCTCATCCAGCCTTAGACTTCCACCTGTTTTTTTGAGAGGAGAAGAACATTTACCTGTGCCCAACATAAAGATGTGATGCATGCTTCTCAGCCCCGCTGCCTGTCTGTGGCTGTGCCGTGCGCAGCGCAGTGCCCACTCAGTGCTGCTGGAGCACACGTGCTCTGTGCTCAGAGTCTCCGCTCCTCGGGGTGAGAAGCTGGAGTATTTCTGCCCAGCAGAAAATAGGAGTGAAGAAGAGATGCTCCGCTGCAGAGCGCAGAGCTGCTGTATTCACCAGTGATTTAAATGGGGCCTTGAGGGAATGAAGTGGGAAAAAGTTGGGTTTTTTTGTAAAATGGTGCCTCTTGCACCTTGACTATAGTGACAACAAGCCGCAAGTTGCCTACATGCCACAGGTTAGGTTGTCAAAGCTGTTCTCTTTCCTAATGCTCCTTATGACAAATACTCCTAATTGCTTCTTACTTTCATACTTTTCCTTGCCTCCTGGCTAAGACAAACGTTTGTAGCCGTTACAGTTCATCCTTTCAAAGCTTGACCTCAGTTGTGTCTGTGTTTTCTGTTTCTTACCCGCTCGAGCGTCCCCTCCCTGTTTGCCATCCCTCTGTGCCTGCAGAGCTGCACATGGGCACCTTCCAGCTGCTTCGGAGACCGAGCTCTTCACGCCTTTCCCCGACAGCTGAGTGGCACATTGCCCCGTGTTTGCTACACCTGGTGCATAAAGATGCACAACTTTCCTCTCTTTGAGTAACCCAAAGCAGGCCTGCCACATCAAATCTAAAAATAGAAATGCTATCATCGGCTACTTAAGGGAAGATTCAGTGAAAGGGAACAGAAAATGAAACCAAATGTGGTTTGTCTCTTTTTTTGAGATGAGTCCAAATTTCCTACCTTCTCAGCCAGACCTCCCTTAAGAAATATGGTCATGCTAATTTGAGTTGTGAACTCAGGATTACATTTTTAAGAAATCTACATATTAGTGTTGCAAGAAGGAGACTTTGAAGGCCTTTTAAGTATCTTTCTCATTAATTTACTTAATCCTCTGATCTTGCCTTCTTTTAAGTTGTTTATTTTTAAAATAAAGACAAAAGTGAACTGGAAGGCTTTGTTACTAAAAGAAAGGTTTTAAAAACTGCATGTGATACAAAGTAATTAAGAGAATATAAATATAGGTGTAAATAGTACAGAGACACGCAGAGTGTCGGTGTGCTGGGTGAGCTTCCTCCACTGGCTTTAAAGGGAAGGGGTGGACAGGGCAGCAGAGTACAGGTAGCAGACCTCTGCCTCAGCCATAGTAAATCTTTGCTTTCAACTCATTTATTGCCTTTCTCTAGTGTTTTAAATGCTGCAAGAAACCAAAATAAAAGATTTTTATAGCAGAGAAGGTGGAACCAAATTCCACATCTGACAGGTACTTCAAAATTTTCACATTATTTTAGTTCTGAGGTGTTTTATGAAAACTTTCAGAAGTGACCTAAGATTTCAGATTCTTGCACTTCAGGGTGCTCAGCTTGGGGTAGGTAAAGAGATTTCTTTTTCAGAAAGTAAGTTGCTCAGCTCTCTCTGCAAATCATGTTCCCTCCATGGTGCTCAGCACCCAAAATAAACCCAAACAACCAGAGGCACCCAAAAGTATTCTTTACTTTTAAACCAGGACAGGACAGGCCTGAATTTTGGATGAAAGAAAACTAGATGAGCAGGGAAGTTATTCCCCAAGGACTCTATCTTCAGTGATACTATGAGCCAGCAACCCCCGTAGCTTTCAGCATCTCTCATGATCAGACTGGATGTCTATTGCCTGAGGCTGAAAATCTCTTCCTCTCTAAAACCAAAGAGATGTTGTCTGTGAGTTATGATTAGTAATAGAGTCCATTTGTGGTGAGGTGGAGGGAAGGGGAGATGATGGACCCAGATTCATAAGATTTTATGTGCTCAGCTTGTTTCCAAACAACCACAAAGCATTGCCCTGGTCTGGGTAGTTGAGGATCAAAACTAAAAGCACAAGGAACAGCAAAGGGACAACAAACAAGTAAATTATATCTAAGTAGTCTACATTCTTTATAAGTGCCATGATTGAAATACAGGAGGTTAAAGGATAAACTTGGGGAGTTACACTAAAGTCTAAAAGGCCACCTGAAAGAAAGATTAACATTGCTAGAGTGAAGTGCTGTCAGGAAAACAAACCCAAATGAGCATATTGGCAAAACAGAGTAGGAAGATATCCAGATGCCTGCTCAGAGCATCAGCACCCACCTCCTCTACCCACGGAGTAAGAGGATGGCAGCACAGTGGTGCTGACAAGGGTGTCAGATGCTCCTCCACGGTCAATTCTCACCAGCGTGTCTGGGTGAACTGCTGAGTGAAAATGTTCCAAATTTGGAGGCCCAGAGAGGGGGTAAGTTGTGTTTGGCCGGGCTCTAATTGCATCCTTGCATTACTATGCAATTAATTGCTGCCACGGTCTGCTCGAGAGGAAGGAGTGTGCCAGCTCTGTTCCTGGGCAGCCCCGGAGGCTGGAGGAGCTCATGGCTCTCACTCCAGGGGTTGACCTGCTCGGGTGGCTCTGCAGCTCTGCTGCCAGCCCTGCTGGCAGTACCAGTCTTCCCAGGATGATGTGCTTTCCTCCTGTGGTGTGGTTCTCTTAGGAGGCTTTAAAAGTCTGAGAAATTGCATAGAAAATGCAGGGCAGGGAGAACACAATGATTTTCACTGATTTCATGTGTCTTAGGAAAGAGATGACTAGGGAAAAATGTGAGCACCGTTTTCCGTGGCATTTTATATGGCTGCTTTCAATGCATACCTCAAAAGGAGGCAGTGGCTTGTGGAAAATACGTAATTCTGTCAAGCTGCAAGAGGAGAAAAGAAGAATAATTTTGGTCTTGCTTTACAGATCACTATAGTTCTGATGTCAAGAATAGCATGGCAAAGTAGCACAAGTTCCCTAATGAAAGGAAAAGCAGTGTTTAAACCTCAAATTGGGATGTGCTCCTTATTTCTAATGTGTCCCTCACTAAATCATTGCCTGTAGGGGAGAGGTGGGAAGGAGGAGGACAGATTTGTAACTCCCAGTGTCTGGAATTGCCACTGCTGGCCTCAGCTTCATCACCTGCTATCAGGGGGGTCTAGGGTGCAAAGAATAGGTGCAGAGAAAGGAAGCAGAAGAGAAGCTCCCTATGAGCCCCAGCATCAAGTGACAAGTCAGTCCTTTGCAAACTTGCCTTGTTCAGCCCTAAATGGGGCATGGCCCAGAGCAGCACATGGTGGCAGCGCAGCAAGGGCAGCAAAGAGCACTGCTGGCTAGCCTGCAGGAAGGGAACTCAATTGCAGCACCATCAGGGAATTTTTCTGGGCTCTCCTGAGGTCCCAGGTGTGGGTTGGGTCCTGGATTCCTGCAGGAGATTACTTTTATTTATGACCATCCTCCACGATTCCCAGGGAGCAGCTGCAGCACAGAACAGTTTTTCCAAAGCATGTGAGTGGCAGATGGCCCTTGGCCAGCCCAGAGGAGCACACAGCCTCTGCCAGAGCACATCTGGGTGAAAACTGAGAGAGTAATAACGTTTGGATGTCTGTGTTTCATCTGGAAACCCCACCAAGGACAAGACAAGCTCAAGGTCGCTGCACCTCGGAGCTCCTCCACCCTGGGCATCTGGCAGTTGGTGCCACTTCGTGCTGCAGACAAGTAGTCTATGAATCATAGAATCATAGAATCATTTAGGTTGGAAAAGACCTTTCAAGACCATCAAGTCCAACCGTGAAGAACATGTGTGGCCTGACTCCAGCTGTTCATTGCTTCCTCTGTCTAGCAGCACCCACTTTGGGTTTATAGGCAATGAAGAGGTACAGGCAGAAGACAAGGGGGGGGGCATGTCTGGTTCCAGGAGATGTTTTGAACCTTGGTGGTTTTGTTTTGTTTTGTTTTGTTTTGTTTTGTTTTGTTTTTTACAAATATAGACATTTGCATAAACATAATGCCTTGCCAAAAAGAAGAACTGGGTATTTGTCACCTCGGTGTATGTGACTAGGCACACAATAAAACAAGGTTCCCTGGTTGCATTAGGTGGTAACAGTTGGCATGGTATCTCCTCTCCTCATGTGAGCCTAAAAGTACTCATAAGTTAGGGCTCGTTAAGAAAAGAAGTTTTTCTCCCAGTCAAGCCATTTTTGCCAAGAGGTAGAGGAAAAGATTTGTTTTATTCTAGTGGTTAAATGACTACACACAGAAAGTCACCGCAGTAAAGCATCTTCTTCATTGCTACAGCCCAAGGCACTGAGAGGATCCAGTTCACCCCTTTGGGAAGATGCTGGTGGCAGTGGGTTTTTAGCAAAGATTTATGTTGACTGGAACAAGTAAACGGAGTCCTGCTTGTTGAGCAGCTCAACAAGTTATCATTCACAACCTGCCTGAGAACTGAAGTGTCTTGCTAAGGCTTGGCAAAGTTAACACAGGTTTGAAATGGCGAGGAAAATTGTGTCTGGTCTATTTTAACTTTTTTCTTTTGGGACTCTTTTGTTAGCTATTTTTCCTGCTGTGTTTTTGCCCAGTCCCATAAATGAGCCAGGCATATGTTTAGATTTGATCCATTCATCTATTTTGTAATATCTAAGTCCCTTCCACGTATGATGAATAGCCAGGGCTGGCCCGTTGTTCTGCCTCGTCGCCCCTTTTGGAGCACAACCTTTGCAAGGGATTTGAGGTGGGGTGGGGTCTAGTTTGTCAGTGATGTTATTATCTTAAGTTTTGCTTTATGGAAAAGAAAGGAGGAGAATGAGAAGGGACTGGATGTTATCATCCCCCTCCCCACCCCACCCACTGCTGGTGGGCTTTGCGCCTCCTTACAAACTATATGTGACTCAGCCCCAGCAAACTCCAGAAGCTGGGGTCCTTCAATCGATGTGATCCTTCCCCTTTTGTACCTTCTCCAGAAGACACGCACACATCCCAGACGGTGTTTTGTGTGTCCAGAAGGGCTGAGCTGGGCAGCTCTCCAGAGGCAAGGCCAAGTTACTTTTTAGGGATGGGAGGCAGTAAAGACTAAATAGTGTTTACCTTATGTTTCTCATTCACAGCCTGCCTTAAATCATTTGTAACAGGGGCAGGGAGGGGGGAATTGTGGGGGGGAAGGGGACGATAGTGGGATTGTGTGCAACCCGAATGCCACGAAGTGCTTTCGCCTTGCCTGGAGATGAGCTCTGCAGAGCCCTGCAGGGTGTGATCTCTTATTTGGTAATGTGGACTCAGGGAGCAGAAGCACAAGCAACCAGCTTCACTGTGGTTCCACACCCAAGGCAGCACAAAAATACACAAGCATGCCTTTGCAGATGCGCACATGCATGTGCTCAAGAAGGCTATTTAGATTAAAAAAAAAAAAAAAAAAAAGGAGAGGAATCACTGTTTCTATCAAACTATCCACTTTTCAGGAAAACTGCTAGCAGAGTGCTGCAAGCACCGGGACCACAGAACCAGACTTTCCATGGGAGTCTGCATGAAGTCTCTACTTTGGACTCCTATTGCAGTGGTGAAATGAAAACAGGTGCCCCACTCCCAAGCAGGTCACAGAAATACTCCTGTTGTATAAAGAATTGTTCAAAAATAACCCACAGGCTAAGATCCAAACTATCTTACTTTGCATTACTATTTACCAGATTTGCCAGCATTTCCTTGATGCTGGTGCTGAGACAGCTTTTGCGTGTGGGTGCACGTGTGTTCGTGAGCATCTTGTGCAGAATAAACAGGTACCACCTTCCACACTGCACTTCTGAACCAATTTATTTAAAGGCTAATGCATAAACCCCAGCAACAGATGACAAATTTAGCATAAAAGCAAATGGAAATCACCTTCAGCAACTTGCTAGTTTGACCATTTAGGAGTCTGAATGGGTATTGATTTGAAGCGAATATTCTAAAGTTTGCATTACCCTTTGAAAAGTGCTAATGTAGTTCTTGTCACTTTAAATTAACTTTAGATAAGAGGGACTGACAGAAACATGAAGATGTGTGAACTATATTTGACTGATATTCTGTCAAATATTGCATGGGGTTATGATCCACAACTTTTCCCATCTGCTGCTCAAACCTGAATCCTTGAATGCACAATGGATTAATTACCATATTTTGTTCTGATTTCACTTAGTAGTATAAAAGACTGTGAATGTTAAATGTACCCTTACCTGCCTTCTTTTTCTAAGGGTAATGTATATGAGGAGGGAGGTGGGGGGATTCTTTAGCAGTTTTTCACACCGCGTATAATGATTTGCTAGGAGCACCTCTTCTCAAATAATTAGATTCCCAGAAGTTAACCGGAGTAACACAGCACTCAGAATTTCACTCACTCCTTTCCTTGGGAGGATTTCCGCCCCCCCCAGTAATAAAAGCAACGAGGGCTGATGTAGCACGGTCCGCGCGCTGCGCTTTACAAGCAGAGTACAATCACGCGAGGTGCTGCTGTTCGGTGTCATTGCAGGAAGGTGCGACATGGAGCAGTGGAGGTCAGCACTTTCTACTGATGTTATGTTTCCTAGAAGGCCTGACATTGATTCCCCAGTACCACCTGCCCATCCCAACAACTCAGACTGACACTCAGTAAACTAGCCTGCCCCTTTCTGCAGCTGGACACCCAGAGGCTTGATGTCTTAAAATAAAGGCCCCTTTGAAAATAGGGGCAGTATTAACTTGCCAAAAATCCCCTAGTGTTTCAGTGGCAAAACTCAGAAGCCTTTAGTAAAAACTCTTTTTTCCTTCTCACTGCCTTTTTAGCCAGTACTATTTGGATGAGTTATCTTGACTTCCAGCTGAAGGAAATAATGTCCACTTCAGTGGATATACTGGAGAAGTAAAGCCTGGTAATAGCTGGTTCCTTCACTTTGCAGTGTCCTTAACCCTTGTACCTCTTGAGTATTTTTTTCTTTAAGAGGACACTGCACGTTGCAGTGACATCCTGGGTTACATTCTGGCAACACGCAGCTTAACGGATAGGAAACATTTCTGTGTGTCTTGTTGACTCTCATATTCCTGTGATTTTGGGATTCTTTCCTCCTTGGTTCTTTCTGTGAAGAGAAAATCTTCTCCTATGAAGATTCAGTCTTGTCCTTCATATCTAGTCACCTTTAATTTGATAGGTGAAGAGGATGGTGAAGATATGTGAGCCTAAGGAGGAAAAAAGCGGGACTCCTGGAATATATTAACAAGCTCTCACTCGTTGGCTGGAAGTTAGTCCTCAAACTGAGTGCAGTCCTATCCTCTGGCAATGGCTACCAAGATTAGCAAGTACATAGCTGGTAGCTGCTGGATAGCTAAAGGAATCAATAACCTTTCAAACTTTGCTAAGAAGCACTTGTCTGATGGTGACACGAAACACCGGCAAATGTTAAGGTAGGATTTTGGAAAACACCCATCATTAAACTCACTCTGCTTCTGTTAAGTCAATCCCACTGAAAGCTGATGCCTTAAACTCTCTACAGGGGGGTCAAAGGCGAAGACTTCTGTTTTAATGCCGCTTTCCTCTTTTCTTCATCTAACTAGCATCTGGCCCAGTTTAATAATCTTTGTTCTGAGTGATGTTAGGTCATTAGCAAAACCTTAACGGGGACAAGGGTTGCAACACTGGAACTCTATTTAGGGAAACTATTCCAAAAAGAAAAGGTATGATGTTTCTTTAGACCATCTTGCAAGTGACACAAAGATTAATGAGAGATAGACAAATGCCCTTGCTCCAAAGTCAGCAAAAAATAGAAGGTTCTGTTTAAACTTTTCAGAATGAATTACAGTCAGGTGCTGACTATCATGAAAAGAAATGAAATCTGAGTTGAGGAGTCTGGAGTAATGCTCTGGGTCTTTCCCCAAACCTGTCACTCTTTTCTATGGATATGAATATTAAGGGGTAACAGAATCTGCAAATGCACACCTCCTGAGCTTGTGAGGCAAGTTGGGGACTCATAAAAGATTGCTTAGGAACTGGAAAGGTAGATGGTTATTTAGAAAATACCAGTATATCAACCTGATTAATGGATGTGGAATATTTGGGTTTTTATACCTTTTTTAGAGAGTCCATTTTTTTCTCTTGGAGCTGGGAGAAGAATAGAAGAAAGATCTCCTCTGCTGCAAACATTCTTATACATATGATAAAGGCTAATTATTGGAAGTTACAAACACAGGTTTTTATTTTAGCAAGGCAACTCAATTCTGTTTGAATCATTTAGGCTAGATAATTTAATATATTCATGTGTTGTCTTGCAAAACTACAAACTGTATATGTGTGGGTGCTACAGATATGTTTACCACGTGGAAGGTCAGAACAGTTTCAGAAATGTTTAGTGAGGCAAATCAGAGGCAGGTAAGAATGAAAACTGAGTAATGATCCATTGTTGCTGCTTATTTTCAAAGCAAACTGTTGGAGTACTAGTACTATGGGCTTTGCTTTTTTTTTCAACCTCAGTTTTAACTAATTTTATAGTGTTTGTAAATGTACAAAGCCCTGGTGTTAGTCAGACAGCAAGTCTCAAATAATTACTTCTTTTCTTTAAGGTGGAGTTATCACGTATTCCTCTATCTGCCAAGAGATATGGTCATGTGCTGTATTGCTTGGAAAATGCATTTTTAGCTGCAACCTTATGTTGTAAAATATCTTTTTTTTTGGTGTCATATTTTCAAATGAATGATTGTTTTCTTTCTGGCGGAAAAAAAAAAAAAGCCAGCGTTGTTGAATGCTTTTTGCAAAGTACAAGTTATCATGGGAAATAGAAGATTATTCTCAGTTTAGTAAACTCTTAGGCAGCAACCAATGACCCAGCCTGCCCGAGACCACGCATGCAAGTTTATACACAGAGAGCGAAACCAATAAATGCTCCCATAAATTACTTTGGAGGGAATGCTGAATATTTCTTTCCTTCCCTTCCCCTCTTGCCTCACAAAAGCAGTGTGCACCCTGACAAAAGAGAAACCACAGAATGTGCAGAATGTCAACAAGATCCTGGGGTCTGATTCCCACTAGTTTTACTGGGCTCGGAGTCCGGTACTTACTGCCCAGAGGACTAGACAATGGGTTCATTCCTTCACCGAAGAAGCACAAAATGAGGCATTTCCTCTGCATGTTCCCCTGGCCCATGGCAGGACACGCAAAGCATTTAGAGAGCAATACTCACTGCTCACCCCCAGCGATGCTCACGCTGAAGCACTGTGCCATGGCTACTCTCACTGCGTGCTCATTTAAACTTCACTGTCACGTGAACATTCATGAAACCAGTTGAGTACAGGTGGGGTTTGCATTGGAAACATGTGAAAACTTGTGTTCTCTATGTTGTTTTTTAATATGAAGGCTTGTGTCCAACAACCTAATTATTTTTATTTTAGTATTACATCACTCTTTCTAGCACAAGCAAAGTGCCAGCACCTGCTCTTTACTGGGCTCTGAAATGCTTTTCTGTCCTCACCTACCTTCCAAAACAAAGGAGGACCATTTTCACCCTGAAGGAATTTACTGTATGGTTTCCGTGTGTGCCACAGCAGAGGAGACATGAGCTGGTATAACCCTCAGGTCTTTGCCTATTGAGATTGACAGTACTACTCATGATGCTGTGCTTGCAGCATTCATCTTAAAGTCTCCTAAAGACATCCAAGAAGGAGTTGTGGTACTTGTGCAACGCCAACCTTTTTATACCGTTCAACAGAGCCTTCTCCAGATGAGTCCTTCCTCTTTTAAAAACATCTATGAAGGTAGGAATGGTGATTTTTGTCAATATCTCAGAGAGAGAGAAATCTTAGTGATCTAACTCTCCATCTCCTCTCATTCTGTATTATGCTCTTTTCTCATCACATGGATCACATCAAGTTTCTTTTTGCCTTCCTCTGCTACCTCTCCTTATCTATTGTGGCAAGTAGCAGCAGCTTGCCTCTGCCTTCAGCATCCTTTGAGGTTTCTTCCCTCTCCATCCATTTCCTGTTGTTCATTTCCTCAAGAACAGCTCTCGTTCCAGGTAGTCCAAGATGTCAATGTCCATAATTGTACTTTCATTCCAGGTACCCACAGTTCTTGAGAAGAGCTCTGCACTCATGCTGCAATGCTGCTGAGTTGTTCTTCAGAAATCTCCATTAGAGCTGTCCTTTGACAGGATGACCGCTAAAAACTCAACCACACTGAGGCCACTGTCCATCCCATTGACAGTCTCTTTCCCTGCATTTCTACATTTTTCTGTAGCTATCTCTTGACTCTGAACTGTAAACTCTTTTCTTTATTGTTATGCTCTCTTTGTGCAGAGCCTTTCACTGTGGGCTGCTAGTCCACGACTCCTAGAGGATATGTCAGGGCACTCGAATAATAGGGAACATGAATACTGCAACCAAGCCAAAGATCTTGGAAATCTTTGTGAGTCAGGGTGTTCAGAATCTGAACCTAGCTCCAGCCACAAATTTTGCAATTGGCCTGCAACTCTGCAAAAGCTTTGTGTAAAACTCATGTTGGAACATCCTTGAATTTAAGGGGTGGTGTTGGAATCTGCATCCAAATTTCACAGCTGTAGGTCACCTCTCAAACACGGATATTTGGAAGACGGTGAGGACTGTGTGCTGTAAGCAGCTACATCGGCGATGAGATATTGCTGCTGTTTTTTGCTGGCTGTGTTTTTGAAATGCTTGCTACAAGGACAGCTGTGAGGCAGATGCCGTTCTGAGTTCAGATGTGGAATGTTACAGGGTCACTCTGCTTACCTTATCATAAAAGAGCATGCGTTCTTGTGCTCTTCATGTACTGGAAAACAAATCCATGACAAATACTGTATTGTGTGCAAGGGCTGGGGGTGGGGGAGAGGAAGGGAAGGGTATCTTGTCCTTAGGGGCTGCTGGTGCTAGGCACCACAAAAGAAAGCCCTGTTTGTCAGCCACACTTAGAGATACAGGCCCCAGCGTGAGGCACCTGCAGCAGCTTAAGGATGGCTCCATGGGTGAGTAGTTGTGTACCAGGGACTAGGGCCTCTTGCCTGCCACGCAGTGTCAGGAGGAGTGGTGGCCCTAGACCGTTGCATCAGGGAATTCCGAGGGGTACACAGCCTGATGACACTGGCTGGGGAATTCTCAGATGCTTTAAAAGGATTTCTGAAAGAGGCAAAATATTGTGTGGTCCTAGTCTGTGGTCTGTATTGCTACGTACATAAAAACTGAAATAGCCTGAGCTAGTGTTGGGGGGTGGTTGCATTACAGGATGCTGATGCTCATGTTGCCAGCTGGACAAAGTAAGGATTTGAGTCTGGAAACTTTATCTCGAGTATAGAGTGAGTAGAAGATGCTCAGAGATGGGATGAAGACAAAGAGGAGCTGAGACTTGAAGTGCATGATGGGGAACAAGATGATAAAAAGCAAGTGGGTTTGAAGCCTAACAAGATATGTCAGGAGGTGACAGAACCAGAAAGTGATAGGATTCCTGAATAAGGAAATCTGGGATGGAAGATGAGAGCTCACACAGGGCTGGGGTCTGCTGGCAGTGGAGCTGGACTGCCAGGACCACTGTGGCTGCACTACAGGGGTGCGAGTGATGGTACAGATGGCACGGTGAGCAAAGGCTGATAGCAGGGCCAAAGTTAGGTCAGGGAGAGGGGGAGAGAGGCAGAAAAAGAGGAAGGGTGGAAAAGCGAGGAAGAAGAGATGCAGAGACTTTTTCTCCACATGGGTCTTTTCTACACCATGAATAAGCTTTCAAGACTGAAAAAAAAATCTTGGCCATTTACTTCTTTTTACTTTACTGTGTCTTTCTTCCCAGTGTCCTGAAGTCTTGGAAAATTGGGTTGAGCTATGTGAGGGAGGGTAAGAGCGAGAGGATGGAAGAAGTCTTACAGTGTTGGAATCCCACCAACTTGTCTGGGCAGCTGTTCCTACTGATTATGTATGCTATACTCACGCATGCTACGTTTCCCAGGTTAGCTGCATGGTTTGGAGCCTGCTGTTGCAGACAAAGGCTTTGGGCTGTGTTCTTTCAACTTAATGGCCTGTACAGTTTGTTACAGGAAGAGATACAGATTCCAAGGCACACGATACATGAGAAACAATAAAAATGGAGACTCATACCTGCTTTCTTGTCTGCCTATATATCTGTCTACCCTTTGTACTTATGTAGTTTCCTTCATGGTAGGGTCTCTGCACCTGTATAAGTTGAACACTGAACATACTTGGCACAGACGTGGATATGGAAACATTGCCCACCAGCACATTTGTGCACACAGTTGCCAAAACAAATATGGGGTCTTATCCGGCTGCTATTAAATGCACAGAACTCCTATTAGGAGTCAATGAGAGTTCTGCATAAAAATTGAATGGAACGATCTGACCCCTTTCAAATGGAGCAGTCAGTCTGTGGTATAAATTGCACTACTTTTGTTCTGCACAGAAGATAAACCCCACATTTTTTCCTGACTATCCCTTTTTGCTACCGTGCCCTTCAGAATGTGCTTTTTCACCGCATTGTATCTAACTAGCATCATGAGATTGTTTTCACTAAAGGTGCAGTAGAACCATACAGGGTGGGGGTGTCTGGTTGGTTTTTTAAACGCACTTATAAATATTATTGCTGATTATTCACATGTGAGCATTCTGCATAGTGTATTTTAAACTCTATTAGAAAAATTCAGAAATAAAATGAAGGTGTTTTTAGACATATGGGGATACCATCATTATACCTACAGGTAAAAATCACTGTCTGAAATCACCTCAGAGGGATGTGGACTGAATGAAACCGCTAGTTTGGCTGGTGGTTTAGAGAATGTTCTATTGCTGTGCTACTAAATAAATCCCCTTTTGCCCTGCACTGCCTCCAGCAAGCCCTTAGTCTTCCCCACTCTGTCTTCCCCACAGTGTTTCTCTATTTTTCCTCATAATCTCAGCCCTGATTCTCTTTTTTCCATTCTTCTGAATGTTGAAGTCATGACCTTTGTGGTTTATAGGCCACAAGAGACTGAGCTAAATGTGTTAGCACAGAGTCAAAACAAGTAATAGCTGGCCAATTAAATTAATAATCCATATTGTTACAATGTTTAACCACTGCTGTTTCCTCAGTGGTCTGTTTAAATCACAGCCAAGTCCTGACCTATTAAAATGAATAACTGGAATTATGAGAAACTCCATTTAATAAACACAGCAAGGAACGCAACACAATCGGTATGAAATATTTATTACCACTTTAAGCAGCAGCTAGTTGAGATTTAAGATTGGATTAACGAAGGGGTTTTAATTTCTGGCTAAGGGTAGAAAGCTTAAATCTGGAACATTTCCTCAATTTCCTGGTATGGCTTTTCAGTGGGCAAGTTTCGAGATGGGAGCATACGATGCGATTCATGCTTTTCCCTAGCAGAGCTCTCTCTGGACACGTTCGATGCAGGAGGAGATCAAAGCAAGCAGGCTCCAGACAAGTGGCTCAAGTGGCTTGAAAAAACCCAGGGGAATAAGGGCTGGAGCACTAGGCATGAGCCTTTGGATTTTAAAATGAGCACTCCTGCCAACCACCATCCTATGGAGAGCAATGTTAATGGAAGGCTGGTACATTCCCAGTGACAATGGCTCGTGTGCATGCATTTTTTTGCAGTATGTCTCAGGGTTAGAGGAGGGGGAGAGAAAAATCTCTTCTCTCTGAAATTTGTCAGACAAAATCTCAAGCTGGGAGCAAACCCTTATTGTTTCAAATGTCTCAAGTATTGTTTTTCTCAAGTGCAGATCTACCAAGGTTTTGCTATTTTTACTCATGCTGCAGTTCATCTTCAGGGTTTTTCCACTCAACACAAAAGCAAGTGTTCTTCTTCAATAGAAATTAAAATGTTGCCAGTGTTGAAAAATAGTCTATCATGCCCAAGCTCAAATGGGGATATTATTTTCCTCTTGTTTTCTACTCGTTCTGATGTACTCACACTGAGCAAGTTAATAACATGCAAATCCTGGCACAATGGAGCTGTTTCGAGGTACCATGTGAAGGGGCCATGTGATAATTGCTCCAGGCTACACAGACACCTGGAGCATCATCTCTGTGACGATGGATCCTTCCCATCATTTCCACCATAATGGTTCCACACCATAAACTGTCATGATCCATCAGAAAGGCTCTGATGCATGAAACCACTGCCCTAATTTGAGTAAATATGGACTGCTGTCACTGCCTCCAAGGATCTCATTTTCAGCATGTGCTGTGATAATACCAAGAATTATACACATTTTCTCCTTCCCTCCCTCTTTTGATTCTTAATGACTAGCTCCAACCCAAGAGCTGGAGAGGTGGAAGGCTTTTGCACAGCTACAGACAGACAGCAGGGCCATGGAGGAAGCAAGCTCTTCTATCTCTTGTAACGCATTTGAGCCCAAACCTGGCAGGACCTGTGACTCTTGAGTAGTAAAGTTTCAACATCCTTTCAGCCCTGTGGATAAGATTGGCCAGCAAAACCCTTCACCTCTTATGCTGGCAGCCTCAGCTATGACCCTGATTACATCAACGGGTCTTTCATTTGCACAAGGTGGTAGACAAGCATTTCATCCTGTTCTCAGCATGTGTTTGTCCCGTACATCAAACCACTCAGCTGAGGGATTTCTCCTGGCTGTTGTTTCCCAGTTCAAGCCAGTTGAAGATTTCTGTGGTGCAGCACCAGACTTGAGATACTGAACAAAGTCTGAACCCTGGGATTGCTCAGCCTCTGTAACACACACCAGCCAAGAGGAAAAGTGAGCAGATGATGCTTTGGTGGTCACTAGACAGCCAATGTCAAAGACTGGGTAGAATCCCGAATTTCTGTTGGGAAGTAGGTTCCTGTGAATGCATTAACTTGGGATAGTCCCTGTGCTTTAAATCGGAAATGGATCTTCATGGGTTTTGTAGCTGGATTCTGGTGTTGTAAATATCTTCACTTCTCTGAATTAATGAAAGGAGTTTTGTTTCCCCACCTGTTTTGGTTTTGGGTTTTTTGTTTTTGTTGTGTTTTTTGTTTGCTTTTTTTTTTTTTCTGTAAGAATGTCTCCTAAATTGTAAGAAATTAAAGAAATTTCTGTGGGCCTAAGGGGATGAGCTCCCTCCTTCATGAGAAGATTACACCTCAGGCTCTTCCCTGCTGTCTTCTGTAAGCATCCTCGCAGACACGAGTGCTTTTGTGCTCAGGCACAGGCTATGCAGAGTACACGGCGTGCAGCAACGGTGCATCTCCAGAAATGCACAGCAAATTACTTATGTCCTGAACTGTATTCAAAAACTAGAATGAATGTGACGTGGCTCAGGTAGGTCTTCAGTGTCTATGGCTTGTGCATTGTGCTACTGGGGACCAGGAGTGAACTTTGGCTCAGGAAGCTGCTCCATGGTGCATCTGGGCCAGCTGCCTGTTGAAGAGATACAGTGAGGTAAGAGGCTGGCATGGGTGGGCCCTGCTGCCCTGATAGCCCACACATTCGGCTTGTGGGAATCCCACAAAAATCTGCCAGCCACTGTGCCTTCCAGGGTCAGGAATAAAAATTACAGTTCTTTGTGTTATCTCTCTGCACTTTTATTGTTTTATTCTGTGTTTTCCTTTCTGAGCCTTTAGGCTCCATTTCACATTGTTGTCTCTTGCTGATCTTTCTATGGTTTTCTTCAAGGCTCCCTCCAGAAAGAAGGGCACAACCATCTGAGACATTAAAACAGAACATTTATTTCACATCATGTTTCCTCATCTAATTTTCCCTGGTTTTCCTCCTCATGTCCTCAGAAAGCCCTTTATGTTGCTTATGTACCCAGTACATAAATTTTAATCTGGACATACATACCTGCTCCCAGCTGCAACTCAGCCTTCCCCCGACAGGTCAGCATCTCCCCCTGCGCTCACCCACCTGCATGTCTCAGCTGAGTGGTCCCTCCCCAGTTTTAAACTGAATGAGACTTTGCAAACTCAGCAGTCTAAATGTTATGACCTTGTTCGGTGGCCTTGCTCCAGCTGGCATGGTGCCACGGGGCTCCCACTAGCATTTTAGGTACTTTGGGTGTTTTCCTGCAGCCCATGGTTGTACCCCAATGGCCCCTGTGACCCCTTACTAGTATGATGAACATCCCAGGCAGATGGAGGGACTTTCCCAAGACCTTGCACCGGACATAGCAGCCTGGGACATCCCTCATCTCAGAGCATCTTCCACAGTCCTGCGAACCATGTTCTCTCCCAGCATGCTTGAGTATTGCTGAACTCTAGGGAATGGACAGATTATATATAGGGCTGATTTCCTGGAAGCCAGAAATTGATGTTTTCATTTAGGCTTTTAGTAGAATTACCATGGGAAAGGAGAATCTACTGGGCTACCTTGCAGGGAAATACGTGTGTGAATTGTCCCTGAGCAAAACCCCTGTGCAAGCTAGGGTAGTTTTCCTGTTTTCCTTTGCCACTCACACTGAGTATCTTCCACTACAGCCCATTGTTCATTGCAGCATCATGAGCACACGTGCAGAAGCTGCTGGTGCCCTGAACACGGTATTTTAGAAATCCCATCTCAACAGGTCTGTGGGACATGATGCTGAAAATATCTATGGTGGCTGGAATGAAGTCTCCTAACACTGGCCAGCCCAGGGGAGCTGAGACAGTGTCAGTAGCAGGAAGGACACCCTGCAGATTTGCTCCAAAGCAGGGAGGGAGCCTGGGAACTCTTTGCCTGGACATACTGGCACTGTGCAAGTTGACCCAGGGAATAGCTGCTGAATTTATCCTATGCTGATTTCTCTCTATCATCCTTCAGTGATTTTCAATCCCCTTTAGCATGAAATTTCTAGGAAAGCAAAGTTTGCCTGATTCATGTTGGATATGAAGTTTTTCAGAGCCCTTGCTAGGACCTCATTGTTCTGCTTTGCTTGTTGCAAAATGGAAACATAAAAGGCAGGTCAGAGAAAAAAAAAACAAACGGTAAAGAGTAATGAAAAAAAAATAATCAGACCCACTTAATTTAAAGACAAATATTGTTATTTAATTTCACTGTTGTTTTCTGGAGTGTGATAACATAGATGTTGTTATTTTTAAAAGGAAGTAATACGACATCCCATTTAATTTCATCCGAAACAAGACAATCTCGTTTACCAAATATAGCCTGACAAAGAAAAACAGAGATTTCCTGATCAAAGATCCAAGAGTGCAGTGCTCCACCTTAAATCCCTCCCACCTATTAGGCCCCCCTTTAGACAAGACAGAGAAACAAATTTCTCACACATCAATGATGCCTCCATAATCAATTTCAAATAGCCCCTTGCATAGGGATGCAAATCTTAGCTTTCTCTTAATAAAGCATTTTAGAAGATGGATGTACTGATCTGATATTATTAAACGAAAAGTGGTCTCTTTTTAATCTAGAGATGCAGGGGCGTTAGTAACAGAGTGAATCAAAGGCCTGGTCTCTTTCTCTTCCTAATTATCAATAGTGTTTTATAATCTTATTAATATTGATACACAGTATACTGAAGATCTGTTAACGTATAATGTATGTGGAGGATAATTAACAAGATCCGAGTCAGATCAATCGCCTATTTGACAGCAAACGGTGTGTGGCTTATAAATTATACATATGCTAGGTATGGCTAGAAATGTTTAAAGTTTCAGTCCAATCCTTCCAGTACAGCACTGGGAAAACTGATGAACTTAAAGGCACAGTCCCTTGCCTGTTAGGTTTATACT
The DNA here is from genome assembly GCA_027560215.1 of Halcyon smyrnensis. NCBI lineage: Eukaryota > Metazoa > Chordata > Aves > Coraciiformes > Alcedinidae > Halcyon > Halcyon smyrnensis. The sequence continues at coordinate 256,464 of JANHFZ010003334.1, forward strand.
GTACACTCAGAGGAATAACTCTTATTTAAAAATCAAAGAGTTCCATTAACTGCCAAGATCTCAAAGCAGCACAGAAAACACACCTTCTCCTTGTGAAGTGCAGCTAAACAAAAGGCAAAATCTTGTAAGAAAAAGGATGATTAATAAAAGTGAGGTAATTTTCCTTTTGATTTCTGAGAGGACGTAGCATGCAGGATGTTCCAAATGACAGAAATGATCCCACATCTTCACACTGGCCTTTAACAAGGTTAGACTTGCTAGTGCAGTAAATACAATTAATAATCCCAATTAATATTACATGTTTTGGTAGGTTTGAGAGCATGAAAGCTTTCCACAGATTACTCTTCACTCCCCAAAGCAGACGTGGCGTGATGAGACGAAGGGATGGAAATGTGGAAATAAAACTTTCCTTTTTTGTTGTTGCAGAGCTCCTGATAAGCATGGGGCTGAGATGAAAGGAGATGTCAGGTTTAACAAAAATAACATATTATTATTATTAATAATTTACCTCAGGGGTATGACCCAGCGCAATAATGACTGCTCAAGGCTGTGAAACTTCACCAATGTTGTGAAAACGGCTCAGACTTGCTCAGCTTTTCCACAGTAGACCTTAGGGCAAGTTCAGCCATGGTGTGAGGAGATATGATTCCCAAGGTGGAGAGATTGCATCAGTTCCTTGTGTTTCATGTAAAAAGGCTTGAATCAGATTAACTCTCTAGAAATTCAGCTTCCTCTGGAATCAAACTTCTACCGATATCAGTAGGAGTTTTGCCTGAGGGAAAATATAGGCATTTCCATGCCAGATCATGTCTGAGACAGGATATACTTCATCCAGTGCCCCCTCCTACAGGAATCAGCACCAAATTCTGTGGAGAAAGACATAAGCTGGGGCTGCATTCAGACATGGTATGGATAGATTCTCTCCATGGCAGGTCCCAGACTATGCCCATCACTGGACAACACAGGGAGGACAGAATTGGTGGCTGCAGTTTTCTTGTCTTGGTTGCTCTCAACAGCAAATACCTCACAAACCTGCCTCACAAGAAAGTTTTCAATAGTTTTGTGGGGATTTTTTGGGTCAGAACCCAGCAAGATCTTGTTTCCTCTTATTAACCTCTGAAAGCAAATGGTTTATCCACAAAAACAGACTTGGGTTTTCTTTTGTTTTCATCTTTTTTTTCCCATGAACCACTATATAAGCTGTGTACCTACATAAATACACCTCTTTTTCTGAAGCAAACCAAGTGCTCTCAGTGGCACCCGTGACAACACGTCAGGCACCAAACTTGTGCCTAAACAACAGCCTTTTTTGAAGCTAGAGACTCAAATCCACCCAATTTACCACTAGAAACCCAATGATCCTCAACAGCATGACCCAAAAACCAGTTTGCTCAAGCTGACAGTTTGTTTGTAATTAAGCCTTTAACGTATGACTATGTGTGAGCTTGTGCTCGTTGCAACAGAATCCCTAATGGGCACAGGAGCCCTAAGCTGGCTACCGGTGGCAATACCTGGATACCACAGAATTGCCTGATGGACTCTCAGGATTAGCAAAGCTTTTCCTGAGTCACCCTTTGTTGAGCCCTTGTAAGGCCATCTCAATCAAAGTGGCCAGCCCGTCTGTGGTGTGGTGAGTAAAAGATGTGCCTTGTTAAGGTAAATGGGGGAAAATTGTTCTGCCAGGTGAAGTGTTAAATACAGGATCAGTCACAGGGAAGGGCAGGAAAGGCTTGCTAGATTACAAAGGCCATTACTTAATGGCCATGCTGTCCCTTGAGCCAAGGTTTAAAGTAAATTATTTAAATTATAATATTATGCCCTTTCCCCTGAGAGGTTCATAAGGCTATGCTTGCATGAATGAGTGAATGCTCATAGCCTCCAGATGAGGCAGCTGCAGCACACAGGAGCTTGGGGCCGAGTGCTCAAAATGGCTATAACTTCAGAAAAATGGACCCCAAGCTGAAAGCAGGAACAGTTTTGATACAAGTGAATTCCTCACAGTCTCTCAAGATGAGTCAGTAGCTAAATCAGGTAAAACTGCTCTGGTCTCCTGACTCTCCAGTACTGTGTTTGAACCATTAGACTCATGCTTCCTTTTGTCCATTAGTGGCTTCATTTCTGTCTCATAGCATTAATTCAGGTTATGCTGCTTGCAGTGCTCCATATAAATGAGTTTAAGACCACACAGGTTCACAGGAATCAGTGTGGTCAGGAAATGCTATTCTTTCTCATTCACACCTTCCCATAAAGGATCCACTGGAAGGTTTTTAATTGTGTCCTGTCCCCTGATCAGGTTACTGGGGTGGTCAGTGCCCAGACAGAGTCTGAGATGACCTATCCCCTCAGCCTCCTTCCCTGTCATGCTCTCCAAGTTGCCTTCATTCCCATTTTAGACTTACTTTTTTTTGTTCAATTTTCTTGACACAGTTTAGCCTTGGTTAACTATATTGAAATAATATGTCAAAAATATTCTTAACTGTAGGTGAAAACTGCTTCTTCAATCAAGTGTTCTAATCATGCATCTTTGCTGAATCTTCTCAATGGAAAGTTGAGATCAGAAGTCTCCTCTTCATCCCTCTTTTCCCCCAGACAGGGACGTCCATCCACAAGTGCTGTGACCATATTGCATTATCCTCCACGATTTCCAAGTGAAAATAATAACATAAAATAATGAGCTAATTTTTCAAACCCAGACCCTTGAAAGAAAAACCAAAGTATCCCATTTGGATATTCACTGGCTGATGCCAGTCCAGGAACTGATCTTTACACTCCATTCTCTAACAGAAACACAATGGATTAATGTTAAAGATAGAAGGAAAATGTAGGTACAAATCAGCTACAGGAAGGAACAAATTAACAGTAGGAAGGAAGCAGCAAGTTCAGGTAGTGGGGAGCTGTGCTAGTTTGCAATGCTTGGAATGAAGACATCCCCCTCCTCCCCAAAGCAGGCTCCAGCATGTCCATGGGTTAGGCTGGTCTCATACCAAAAGGCTGTGAGATATTTATGGCCCAGCCAGCATCAGCCTGAGGCCATGCAAATGGAGCTTTTGGATCATATTTTGGAGAGCTAGCTTCACAACACTGAGGTTTTTCATGCAAAATTGAGGATGCATATGCATTTTATAGCGCTTTTGGCTACATGGTCAGTCCTGGAACAGGAAGACTTAGTTGCCACAGCACAGAAATGATAGCTGAGTGGGGACCACTCTTCCCACCGACCTGTCCCCACCAGCCTGGGAAACCAACCCCACAACCAAAAGACTTGGCAAGTCAAAAACTAGAGATGATGGGGGCAGACTCTGCTTCTTACACCCAAGGGAAGATTTGGAGCAGCAGCCAACAGCCAGCCTCCCTGTCCTGGGCTGGGAGCTGCTCAGGAAGCTACAAGCACCAGCCCAAACTTGAAGCTGTCAGCTGTCCAGGAGGACCTTTAGGGACAAAGAGGTCAGCTGAGCAGTGTTTTTTCTTCCTTGCCCCACTCCTTCCACTCTATCACACACTCTTCTTTTCTCTGCTCTAAATTGCAGTCTAATGGTCATGACCAAGTCAGTGAGTGTTAATGAGCAAGGAAAAGAAGGACATTGAGTGCATAGAGGCAGAGAGGGGAGGGAAGGGCCACAAGGAGATGGCACCACTAAACCACCTCCCAAGAGGCGTGTGCTGTACGCCAAGCCTCAACATGTTGTGTCCAACAGCTTCCTTGCAAATGCTGCCTCTTCACCCATGGACTGGGTGATCTTTCCACGTAGCCCCAGAAAGCATAAGGGCAAACAAAAAGGACAAAATGCAGAGCCTGTGGCAGCTGGGTATGAGGGGAGGAGGTGTAGGGCCTGTAGCCACCCCAAAGCACCCACTCTGACAGAGGCAGGTATGTTACCATGAAGCAGAGCAGCCTGTGAGGATGCCTTTTCCTCAGCTAAACCACACTGAAATGTCTCTGCCTCGTGGCCTGTGGAGGTTTTGTCAGAGGATGTCAAAACACTGATGTGACAGAGTCTGCATCCTACTTCTAGGTACCTCAATTTATATTCCAACACTTTCTCAGTGGTTTGTGATAACATGCCAGATTTTAAACCCGAGTGGCTGAGGCCCTGGCATATTTCCTTGTCTGTCAACTGTTGCAAGTGGAGACGGGAATGGTGACGCTTTCATCAGCCAACACTATGCCAGTGAGAACGAGGTGCCCTGGACCCACTTTCACATCATCAGTTTGTTTAGATCAAACTGGCACAACTTCCTGACGCATAGAAATCCTTGGAGATTTTGGTTTAAATTTTTTAAGGTTGAAAAGTTTTCCCTTCCCTGAAGAAACACAATGAGATAAGTTTAATGAGGAGTCCATAAAGCAGAGTTAAGCACCTTGGCAACATCCAAGGGTAAAACACACAGGTAGTAAATGGTTTGCAGATTGCATCATTTCCTTTGTCCTTGGACAGAGTGTCTTTACCTCTTCTTGGGCTCAAGCATAGTGCTTACAATTTTATCAAAAGTGAGAATATGTTTTTTAAGGAGCTCTGCATAGCCTGGAGCACTGATGTTTGAACAGAGAAAGAAATGATTTTCAGAGCAGAGGTGAGTGTCCTGGCTGCAGTCTGGAGACTGACCCATCATCTCACGGTATTTCATGCCCTGCTCTCTGCATTGACTGTGGAGGGAATTACAGGCCCTGGCCTCTTTCACGCAGAGACACTTTATAATCATCCTGGACTGCTCTAGCCAATACTAGCAGAGTGTATTAAAGATCCATGCCTTTCCCTCAGCTAGTGCAGTTAACTAAGGAGCTTTACTTATTGAGTAAAGCTGGAATTTTCCAAAAAGTTCATTTCCCAAGTAGGCAGCAAAGGAAGAGAGCAGAAATTTTAAAGGCCTCAGCACCCTGGGTGCTCACTGAAAACTAAGTCCTTTTGAGAATCTGACTGTTAAGGTGTCACCATGGGAGTTAGCAGAAGCATTAAGCACTTGAGAAAAACAGACCTGAGTTTCATTGCCTGCAGGTATACTTACCTAGAGTTTCTTTCTTAGGATAAGACTTCAAGAGAAAGTGGCTCTAACATGGTGGCTTGCTGCTCTCCTTTTTTCCCCCTCCCTTCTCACTCTTCAGTCAGGCAGTTCAGCTCACTCAACCACCGGAAAACTATTCACATTTTTTGCCAGTTGAGTTTTCTACTCTGTGGTGGGCCGTTTCAAAGAAGCGCTGAGCCTGATGCATGAGACGTGGTACACAGGAAGGAGAGGTGATGTCAGGAAAACTCTCTAAGGTCGGTTTAGTCACCCACTGAAAGTCCACGCTCCTCCACCACATTGTCTGATCCCACTGAAACGTTGCAAAGCAGCACTGCTGCTGAGATGGATGGCCAAAGTGGCCTGGTAGGAGCTGGACTGCTCGGAAAAGATGGCATAAATTATGGGTGCTTGAAATCTTTTGAAAAGCTGGTACTAGTAGAGAAAGAAGGAAGCTGTCTAGTTGTCCTAATTCCACTTTAAAATCATATGGTAGCCATTTATGTACAATACAGATGCTATTTTGTTTCCATTCTTTAGGTAGCTGAGACTTGAGGGTAGATTTTTTGTTTTTCTGTCTTTAAATTCACACAGAACCAGAAGAATTATTTCACCCTTCACTTTCTAGATGCCTTATTTTAGTGAAAGATGCAAATGCCAACAGCTCCTTCATGCTAACCAAACAAAAGCAATTCCTCTTTTACTAAGGAGACCAGCAAATTAGAAGTTGAGAGTCCTCTTTTTCCATCCATTTACCATTCTTTTAATCCTCCTCCCCGTCTTTTCAAATCCTTGAGGGAAACAGATGAGCTTTAAGCATGCCCTGGAGGTCGCTGTAGATGTATGTTTGTACATACACATTCACTGGAACCTTTGCACTTCGCTAATCCACACAGGTCATGATGAGCATACAAACCCCAGCCACCTCACCCCTCAGCAAAGATTTACTAGTCTATGCAGAGTGAAGACATTATTGTTGAGACTGCATTGACCTCTTGAAAGGTATTATAGAATATTCACTCACCTCCTGTGAAGTATTATCATAAACAAATGGAGGCACATAAATGAATGAAGTACATTTCATATTATAATACATAAATTCATTTGCTTCACAAATTGCAGGACTCATGGTAACCAACTTACTGAAAAACACAGTACAGATTTGGAAGATAAACTACTAAGTAAAAAAATATGTATTACCCACATAGAGACAGAATTACTAAAGACACTGCACATATCAAGATGCTATCTGCATAATAATTGCAAAGCCACAGATAAATCATTTTATCATGCACCTTTGCCTTCATGTTTTGTTTTTCACCAAGGGATCAATCTTATTCCTATGCAATTCACCACCACTGGAGTTTTGTACTTTTGAAAAGAGTGAAATTATGGCTGTCATGGAAATCAGTGAGAAAATGCACGTAAATTTAAGGGGGCCAGAAGACAAATGAATCCTTGAAAGCCCTCAAGCACCACAGCTAAAAATGGAGATTTTTTTTCAAACCTGCCAGGGGGTTAAGAACCATAATCTCCTAAATTTCAAGGGGGAAAGAAAGTACACATATATTGTGATATGAATTTGTGACTTCTGCAGTAAAACATTGCTTACGCTTTTTTTTTTTTTATTTTATACTACAACTTTGACCAGCTTACTTGTACTCGCCAACAAAAGTTCTGAAAGCACTGACACTTGTGTCTATTTTTCGCTTTTCTAGCTAACCCTTTTGAAGTCTTAGAATGTAGTTGTTGTAAAGCAGAGCATATGCATGAGAAGAAGGTCTAATCATTTATGAGAACTGACAAGAAATTAGTGCCCCTGGCAGAAGAAGACACTGAGCTCTTTGTGAGGGTGGTCAGACACTGGAACAAGTGGCCAAGATAGACTGTGGCATCTTCATCCCTGGAAACAGCCAGTCTCCTGGACAACCTGCTGTAGCTGACCCTGCTCTGAGCTGGGGAAGTTGGAGTGGACGGTCTCCAAAGGTGCCCATTTGGTGCTGGTGTAATCTGCATGTACTTTAGAACCAGAATGAGATTAACATTTTATGTGCTAAAAATTGCTTCATCATTAAATGTGCAAAATAATATGATGAGAATGGTGTAACATACATTGCAATGTTTCTCTTCTTTGAAAGATGGTGTTTGATATAAGGCTGTTAGTGATATTTTTTTAAAAGTCAACATACTCTCAAATATATTTCTTGGGCTTTTTAGATCTCTCTTTTCTTAATGCGCTCAAATGCTAAGCACCATTCCAAATTCATGTCAATACATCTATTGACATCTTTCTTGCTGTTTTCCTCTTCTATTCTCTGTGGTATCAGTCTTGCCAACTGCTCCTGAGATCTTTGGTTATGATCTAGCAAAGCCCTTAAGCACATGCTTAACTTTAAAAATGCAAACAGTCTTTGTGAATTCAGCAGGACATTTCCTTTAACTGCTTTGCTGGTCTGGGGCCAAAGTGCTCAGTGCTCTATACACAGATCGAAATATAATAATTCACACACAGTTAGTTAGAAAATCACTGCAGAGTGTAAAATAAATTGGAACAGATTTTTCCCAGTCTTTTCACAGAATTTGGCCATGAAACACTACAAAATTCTACCAGTTCTGAATATAGTTTATAAATTAACGGAATTCAATTCATCAACATATGCCATGGAAAATATCTGGTTTATACACAAAGTTACTTTCACATGCACATTTTTTCTCTCCCTCTCTCATGCACGCACACACACACACACTCACAAGACTCAGGCCTGCTTGGCTCTGTTTCTATGAACTATGATTCTTGGCAAATGTCATAAGCTACAACTTCTTCTAAAGTTCAGAAAATCTGCACAAATTGCTAGGTAAAAGTTCATAATACCTTAAAGTTCTTAAGAGACATTTTTGGGGGAAGCTGTACAGAAGTTTATCAAAGGTCTGCAGATAAACACAAACAAGGCAGAGGTGCAAACACGAGACCAGCTTGGTAGGGTCAGGCCAAAGGTCTGAGTTCTTACTATACCAGGTGCCCAGGTAAGGGCACAAGAACAGGGCAAATGTACTGTGGCATTTACATATCCCAAGTTTATTTACTCAGCTTCCAGCAACTGGTGGCTCAGGTCTTCCAAAGCTAGAAGTGTTATACCATGATTTTTTTACATGTTTTTAATGTAATTATTAAGTGAAAAATAGCCTCTTTTTAAATCTGTGTAAACTTCAGGCACTCGCAAAATCCTGTGGCAAGGAGTTTTACAACTTAATCCAGTCTGTGAAGGAGTGTCACCAAACACTTGCTGTTTATTGTGAACATGCTACTGGCTCACTGTCTCAAGCAAGAACTAGGGGCAGCAAATGAAAAAGCAGTTTGTTATTCACGTTCCCTGTGCCATTCACGATTTTATATCCCGCTGTAATATCCCCTCTCTGACAGCTCTTTTCTTAGCTGAAAAGCCCTCCTCCACCTAATCATTCCCCTGTAACATTCTTTGTACAAAGGAAGAGCTGATGTGCTGGAAGAGGTAAGCTGTCTGCTTCAGCAGATAATTCTAGGGGAATATGAACTCCTAGGCTAATGAGACCTGGACAAAGAAATTTTTGCCAAGTTGTGATGTCTTAAATTTTTGCACTGTAGTAATGAACAGATCCTCCTGCATCTACTAGACTCTGCATGCTGCTAGTTGTGAGACATAAAATAATGTCATACATCAATGGCAAAAGCAAACCATCCTTTCTTTTTACTGATAAAATGAGAGAACTCTTAGTAAACAAAAATTTCTCCAAATTGTTTGCATGAAGCATTCTGCTAGTTCTAGGAACCAAAGCATGTGGCTCTCTTCTGGTATCATTTGAGACAGAGTAGTGGAATATTGCATGGTAGAGGTGAGGCCAGTTTCTTCCTTGACACGCTTCAAACTTTGTGGGGCTTGCATGGTTTGCGCAGGCATGTGTGTGAGTTCATTGTGCACTACTATGGTCTGGGCAAAAGAACTAGCCTGCAAACAGCGTGACTACTGAAAATTGTATTAGGTAGTTCAGATGGGTAACTGAAAACAACAGAATGGATCATCAAACATAAAAATCCATTGGTTTTGTTTTGTTTGTTTGTTTTTTTTAATGTCATGCTAAAATTCTTCTTAGCGGAGTATTGTACATATTCAAGACTGAAAGATTACCTCCAGATCCAATAGCTGATATTCATACATGCTTCCAGATGGTCTTCTCCTCTGATAAAAACAGTTACTGTTAACCTGCTTTGCATGTCTCGTAAGCTGTGCTTATTGTTGCATTCGTTCCCACAGCATTTGTTCAAGTCAGCAAAGCCTAAATCTTGTATTCCTGTTATAGTGCTTTGATACCATGAGATGTGTCACTAAAACACTGTTCTGGTTTTTGCTGGGATATAATCATAGGCCTGCCATGGTCAGCAGGCCATTAGCAGTTTGGAGTCAGCCAGGGCAGCTGAGCTGAGTTGGCTACAGGTGTGTCCCATCCCATGAACATCATGCTCATTATAAAGGGGGGAATTTGGTGAAGAGGTGCCTTTCTGTTGGGGGTCTTCTTGGTTCTGTTCCTCTTCATGAGGACTGCCTTCCTACTCATTGTGACCATTGTATGTTTCCTGGGTGAGTAAAATTCTGTTTATTTTGTACTGGTATTACTTTTGCTGTTTTGTTAAATCTGTTTTCATTTCAACCTGTAAGACTCCTCTCCTTTTCCCAATCCCCCTTCTTGGCTGGGGAGGGGTCACTGGGTGATAGAGTAATTGCTATAGTTTAACCCCAGATACAGGCTAAATATAGACAAAAGCCTGGAAGAACAGAGGGTAATACGCTGCCCTTATTTGCAAGTGTGTTGCCTCATGCACCTTGGTTAATCCAGTACTAAAACAGAATGAAATCTTGGCTCCATGAATGTCAGCAGCAAAACTCACGCTGGCATCAAGGAGTTCAAGAATCTACTGACTTCTGCCCTGATAAGTGTTGTAAATCCACCTTTGCCCATGTCTGTAAAATGAGAAGTGAAATAGAAACATAAGGGTTCAACTTCAAAATTTGCTGCTGCTGCTCTATGGGAATCTGTGCATTGTGTCCCTAATGGGCATTCTTTCTCCTTTGTTTTTTCTTGGCTGCTTCTGAGTGTTTCTGGTGTGACCAAGCAAGGTGAGCACTGGCTGTGCATTCAAATGTACCAGCTACAGTGTGCTTGCACAGGGATGTTAATGAATGTTGGCATTAGGAGATTGGCAAGGGAAGAGCCCTGTAAGAAAAGCAGTTTCTTTAAAAAAGAGTTCTTCTCTATCCCATGGCTGAGGGACAGATTTTAATGCATGTCCAATGGGTTGCTGACTTCCTCATGCTGTGCCTAAGAACTTGTGTCCTACTGTGCCAAGTGCTGGCCTAAACTTTGTGTGATGGCTCTTCAAAATGTAGGCTCAGAGGTGCACTTCATGTCTGTTCTTCCTTCTTCAATGATTGGGAGTCCAAGTTAATGTGCTTGACTGAATGCGAATCTATAGAATAAGTTTCTGCTGTACCAAATTAGTGACAAAATCCCATCAGCTTTTTCATAGGATTCACCTTGATTTCCTTAGTTAAGTAATAGTGTTGCTACCCTCTATCCTGGCTGTGGTTCTGCTTCCTTTGTGCAATGTATAAATATAAATATATTCATCCTGAATTACGATGATGTACTACAAATATATATAAACAGGTAAGACAGATGAACAGTGGGGTACCACAGCTATGGTTCCTAAAAGATTCCAGTCCAGAGTTGGTGTGGTCAACAGTCATTAGCACTTGGAGCTTAGACAATTGCATATTTAAAGTTCATGGGTGGCTTCAATCCATTTCCTAGTGGGCAAGTGTCCACATGAAAAAAACACTACTGGAACTGGCAATGTGTTGTACACTGGCAGTTTACCCAGAGCAACTGATGGAAACAAACCAAAGACAGGGACATTCATGTTTCTAGGAGGATGTTTCCTAGACAGGTTCAAACTGATGGGTAAGCCAACTGTCCTGATGCTTGGCCTGTATTGCTAAAGTGTTAGCATGGCACTGTTCCCGTTCCCTAAAGACATGTTTAATCTCTGACAAGGTACAGTGTTTGATAGCAGCATTGTTTAAACATGCATGTGCTCAGTTGAGCTGAGGTGTGCTGCACTGTTAATGCCATATCACTTACTGAATGGTCTTCTGAACTCTTCTTCTGCTAGCCTTTTACTGCTGAATGGAGAGAAAAATGCCCACATTTTAACCACAAAGTCCTGTTTTCTTAGCAATAGCTCTCTCCACAAAGATACAGTCTACAAAATCCTTTAGTCACAAGAAATAAAGCCAATGATTGATTTGTATTCTGCAATGCACCCTCTGGCTAAAACCAAGTTATAAGTACCAAATGGTTGAGACGGGGCTTGTGAAAGGGCAGTTATGTGAGTGGCACTAGAAAAAAAATGTTAATAAAGGGCAGTCATTGAACTAAGGTTAAATACTTTCATATTTCTCAGCCAACCCAGATATGTCCCTGAATTCTCATTAAAAAATGTTCTTCATAATCTGATGTTTTACCTCATTAAGGAAGGGGGATCTTGAGGATCAAGAAATATCACTTCATTGAGGAGAAATAAATGTACTAGGGATACAGCTTAAAAAAAAAAAAACTTTATTCCTTTCATTTTCTTTAAGCATTTGTCTTGCCTTTTCATTCGTCTGGGCTTTATTTTTAAAGTTTGGTTTTTTCAGTGGGTGAATTTAGAGGTTTGGAGGTGTGTTCCTAACTGTGTGTGGGCTCATTTGTGCTCTAGATCTAGAGCCGAATCTGGAGGGCTATGCTGCCATGTTGAGCACCTGCCCTATTACCAGCCCCATTCACTCTCCCTTTCCCATACCAGTGCCCTCTGCTACACCCCCTGGCAACAGACAGTCTAGTTCCAAATAAGAATTTGAGGCTTCAGGCCTTTCCAGACTGGGCTGGAATTATCAGAGAAGTAGAACTCTGCCAGGTATATTCCAGTACAGTTCTGCTTCCAAGTTAAAAATGGACAAGGTCCCAATATACTGTGAAAGGACTTTACAAAACTTAGAAAAAGCCTATGGATATTTGAGTTGTGGTTTGGGATATCATCAAGTTTGGCCAACCAAGAGTTAGCTTTCAGGAGTTTATACTAGGCATGGAGTACAAAGCTTGGGTTTAATCCAGATTGTTTCACTGGTGGGATTTTGGATCTGGTGCTTTGGTTTATCCTGCAGTTGTGCTGGTTTTCAGCTGTGTCACTCAGTACAACCTGAGTTTTGGAATGCTTTGAGGATGCTAACACCTTATCTCTAATTTAAGTACATAAAGTCCCAGGGATGTTTGCTTTGTATTATCATTTGCCAAGGGAAGTGACTGGTAATAATGGTGTGAATTGACAAGTTGAGTCCAGCATAAGGATGTGTGTGTATTAGGGAGAAGTCTTGCAATGGACTGGGGGATGTACTTGGATTGAGATTCCCATTCAGTGGCCTTTACAGTGCTAATGTGATATAGTAAATGGACTGACTTCAAGGAACTGTTGGAAAGATGGTGTCTCCCTCCTTAGGAAGGGGCATCACATCTGTGAAGAGCTTTATTTTTTGCCTCAGGGAAGAGCATACACCTTGATTTCCAATCATATACACAGGACAACGTTTGCTTTAAATTCAAAATTAGGATAAAATAGCATTTTTGTAAGCGCATGAGCTCAATGCCCATTTACAGCTGGCATCTTTGTGGGCACATTTAGTTTTGTGCTGTTCTCTAAGAAGTTTAACCTTCTTTGTTTAGCAAATGGTAGATTTCAAGCAAGTCTGTCAGTATTGACTGAGTAGTGTGTTTTCTGCTACAGAAGTGTTTAATCCTGAGAACTCAGATCTGAAAACCTCTTCTTTGGCTGAAATGTTCAAAGATTTAACAAATTCAGCAAGTGGGAAAATTAATCTTTGAATAGAAGAAACAATCTGACAAAATAAACCATAAAAGTAGGTGCCAGGTGTCGTAAGGAAGTTCTTCGTGCAGCATTTGCTTAATGTATACTCAAAATGCATCCACTTTTGTTCGAAGATCCAACAAAACATATGAAATTGGGTTACACCAATTCTCTTGATCTATGAATCTTCCACTGTGTCAAAGATAATACACCAAACAAACTTACATGTAAATGGTGTGATAAAATGATCTACTGTATACATTATCATCCATTAATATTGTTGGGGCTAATGCATTTCATCTGTCATACACTGTTTTATATTATCCCCACCTTTCTAAAAAAAATACCATAAAAGCTGCTAGGTTGACAGTCATGCAGGCTACCTGCTCAAAAGCGAAAGTCCAAGGGCACTTTCCTGTCACTGTTTTACCCACAGCTGCTGGTGAAGAAGGAAGCAGGGTGGCCTGGTTGAGAGGAAAAGTGAGCTCTGTTCCAGGCACTGCTTCTCTGTGCGAGTCACTTCATTTCTTTGTGCCTATCTTCTTCTTCCACTCACTGCCTGCCTCGTCTCTTGTTTGTAAATAAGTGGAGCTGCGTGTTTTCACAGTAACTGGTGTAACAGGCCCCATGCTTGGCAGAAGTTTCAGGCTCTATAGGATAGCACAGTAAGTCAAAAATGCCTTTTCATAATAAGATGAGAGACTCTGAGCTCATTCTGACCTTGAATTCTCTACTGCCTTTTAACAGGGAAAGGGTGAAATTGGACTGAAACAGCCCCTCCTTTTGTGTAGAGCCACCAATGACCCAGGCTGTGTTTGAACCACAGCCCTAGAGGCGAAAGGCTTTGCGTCTCATTGCCAATTCACAGCAAGAACATAACTTTAGCCCACACAGTAGTGCTAAGCAAGGGCTGAGTGTTACTAATCCTTATTCACATATTTACACCTATTAAAATCACATGTGTGAAGGTTTGCAGGACTGGCTCCTTTACTGTAATGATTGGCCCTTTCATAACATGTTCTTAAATAAAAAATGGAATTATGTGCCAAAAAAACAAATGCAAGAAGAATATGTGGCTTTCTTCCTCAGACATGCTGTGCTAAATGGTGTTGTTTGGCTTAAACTGAAATGTTGTTTTTAGAAGGCTGAGAAGAATGTTTAGACAATGGTTTGGAAGACTCATCACAGGTGCTGCACTTTATTCTCCAATTCATTCTTATTACCAGAAATGCCACCTCTGCAAAGGCTGCCTGGCAGTGTCCCTCCCACTGGAACACTTGTCCTTCTCCTGGGCTGCATAATGTGTGGAGGGCAGGATTATCTGACTCACTAACCATCCCTCCTGGCCCACACAGCTCCAGGATGCTGTGGAAAATCTACTTGGATAAGATCTTTCAGATTCTGACTTTCAGTGACCCTGTGACAGAAAGAGATAGAAACTGCTGCTTTTTAAAATGCCAGGTAGTTACTTTCAGCTGTGAACAGATTTCCTCATTCTGTGACAGTTTATAAGCATCCACTATAGCTCTTCTTTTTCTTCATGGAAGTTATGGGTATTAGTCCTGAAAACGTTAAAGAATTCTCATGAAAGACCATTACATCCCTCCTGATGCCTGCATCCCTATGGACTAGGCATTTCAGAAGGGAGACCAGGTGAAGTGATGGAAGACAAGAGACTGCTTTGGAAAGAAGTGTTCTGATTTTTTCAACCAACAATGGCAGCCAGGGTTGAGTCATGGAAATTGCTTGTCCAGTACTTGTGAGCACAATCACAGGCTGAGTTATAACTGTAATTGGTCATGATATTTTTTTGAGCCCTTTACTGATACGTGTGCAATCATGCAGAATAAATATCTTAATTTTTGTGTTATATATCATATTGTTTTTCCTAATGTGAAATTATCACACATCACACCTGTCTGGAGCCTGAGCAGACAAATGTAAAATGCCAAGATTTCTTCTCCTATGATCTCCATACCTGTAATACCAGTCCTACTTCCTCTCCAAAAAAGACAGTCTTTGAACCACTGTTTTTTTTCCTGCAGAAGCTCCTATCATCACTTCAATATTGTCATGTATCTTCCTCAGGATCTTAGTCATCTCCTTTAAAATCATCTGTAAAGAGAGCGGTTTTGACTATTGTTATAAAAACAGCTTCTGAAAGCCAGGGGTCTGTGAGGCATGAGTGGATGTTCTGTTTGGGAGATGTCATGTCAACTCCAAACCTTCACTTCCCGCCACTCCTACAGGCAGCCAGATTCTTTGTTAGAGAAAGAGGACAAAGGGTTTCAGTTTAGAAACTAATGCTATTTTGTCAGTGTATTTTTCATAAGATATTCAATTCTCAGGTAGCCTGAAATAAAAAATAATGGTCCATGAAGTCAGGAATAGAAGGCAAAGTATCCATAGAGCTAATTAAAGAAATTATCCCCATTGTACCCAGCATGTGGAGCCTGTAACCCTTTATTTTTTTTCATTTGTTGTTGAAATTACTTTATACAAAATATACTACAGCAAGTAACCTGGCTTCCATTGCCTTATGCATATTGCAGTCAGCATAAAAGCACTTTGTTTTTATACATTTTATTTACATTTACAAGTAAAATGTGTAAAATGTAAATTTGAACACATGTGTTCAAACTCAAGTAATTAAGTCCTAGCATCGAGGGGAAAAAACAATCTGATACTAAAAAAATGGGGATAGGAATAATCTCAAATGCCTTCACTCACCCTAGATGCCAACACCTGCCATTCATCATTAGTATGCAACTGATGTCAGATATTAGAAAAACGATATATTGGTTACATACACCTGTATTTTTCAGCTGAATTCCAGGAAAACCACCCCAAACTCAGAGTAGAGCAAATCAAGCAGTTTGTGCCTTGTGAATCTCTAATGAGCTCTTGGGTGCTATGTTGCTCTAAGTCTGAATAGGCCTCTCAGTGCAGTGGTAAGCTCCCAGATGATTTTCTGTTTTTAGTGAATACATATTTTCATTTGAAGCTGCTGCAAAAATTATTCCATGCTGAAAACAAGCATTCCTGGATCTTATAAACAAACAGTATAAATAAAGAAGCCAGGCCTTCAAGTGTGACTTTGTTCTAGAGGAACATTAAATGCAGTGCTTCTCAGTCACTCTCCCCACCCTCTTTAATTTACACTTTCTTTTATTTGCAGGCTTTTAAAAAAAAATTACATAGCATAGCACAAATGGCCATCAAACAAACACAAAAAAAAAGTAACTCAACACTTTACTCAGAGGTTGGAAATGCTGCAGACAGAAATTGTTAAGTCCTTAACATATCAATCCAGAGTTGTATAATTCACATCCAGAGCTGCTACCAAGTCACAGGGGAGTGACTTAATATGTTCCCCAAAGTCCATTATGTTATCCATATCCAGGAAGATATCTGTGCCAGGGCTTTCTTGAATCAAAGCGATGTCCACCATTCTTCAACTGTGAGCCTGCTGAGATTTTTTTTCCCAGTTCCTGGCAAATAGATATCTGGCTCTAGTACATGCCAGATTGATGCACTTTGCGACTGATCCCTTAATAATATTCAAGTCTCCTAGCCCCCAAACACAAAAGCTCAGCAACTGCACAGATATGTACCTCCAATATTTTTTACCAATATAAAAAATATCGTATTATCTCCCTCTCAAAATGCACTCATTCTCTTGTGCTAGACCTCACAATCTTTCTAGCAATAAGCAGTTTTGTTTGGTTTTTTTAGCTTTAGCAAATGTGGGGAGAGACTATAGGTTAAAGAGAGAGAATGAGAGAGGGGGGAGGAGGAGGAGGAGCGTGTTTTACACTCGGGGGTATATTATATCTATGCAATATTTTCTAATACATGTATTCATATGAAGATGCTCTCCGTGACTTTGGTGCTTCTTCCTTCATACACAGCTATTACTCTTAAGTCTGTGTGTAGAGTTGTTTTCCAACTCGTTAGAAATTCCAAGGGTATAATTGTTAAAGATTAATTAATAACCACCTATTGCAAATGAAACATCTTTCAGAAATCAAGAGCTATAATATGAGCAGCCCAGTCTGGCTTGATTTCTTAGGTTTTTATTGCTATATCCCTATGAGACTAAATGGATAGAACTATTTTATAACATTGTGCTGCTGTATAATGCTATTTAGTTGCAATATCATAGTATATTAATACATACCTATACTTCAGTCTTCAGCAGTTCCCTTCATCTGAACAGATGAGATTTTTTTTTTTTATTTGTGGACCCCTACAAATTTCCTGTGAAAAGTATGGCCCTGTTTAGAATTTCCATATGCAGAGTTTGCTACATAGCAGCTGTGAAGTGGTTTTCCTTAACCTTTTATTGGTAATGGTAGCAGGAGTCTGTAGGTCACAGACTGAAAACATTTTCTAAGACCTTACAAGTTAGTTAAACTGAAAACCCTTCACCCATTAGACCAGCAATACCTCCACTTTATAAAGGTGCTAGTGAAGGGACAGAGAGGATCATTGTCTTCCCAAGAACACCCCCATAGACAAACTTTGCCTGGGACACCGTATCTCCAAACAGCCTTTTAACCTTCACTCTTCTTGGGTACCAATAGATCTGTCAATGTGAACAGTGAGCACAGAGATCTACAGAGATTCGAAGGCTTCTTGCAAGTGAAGCCACAGAGCCTGTGCCTACAGTGTGGCTTCACAAGGAATCTTTTGCTGTATTTTCAGTAGTACTAAGACCTTTTAAACTGCAATCAGGCTTTTGCCCTGTTCTTTGGATGATATAAAAAAAAAATCACTGCATTCAAGATATTGTGGGTTGGGTTTTTTTGTGGCACTTAAAAATTGTAGTCAAAGCTATTTCTTTGCTGTCTGTTTGCATTGCTAGTATAGGTCTTATCTTTCCCAGCAGACTACATAACCATTGGAGTGCCTAGAAAAAAAAAGCAGGACAGCCCATTAAGAGAAGATCAGAAAGTTGAACAAATTGGGAAGCTACTTTTCATGGAGCTATGAAAATCATCTGGTTTTGCTTATTTGCTCTTAAGCTACAACCTTGTGAAATGCATGGTTGAGATGAAATCATTGTCAAAGTTTCAGCCCCTGTGCCCTTCCACTACAACCTGCTAGAGTTCCCCCTGTGCATTCTGAGATAAGTCTAACTATTTTTGTTAGAATAGTTAGAGCATTCAGAGCGACTTGTTCCAGCAAAGATAAGGCAAGTGCTGCTTTACGATGTACTAGCTGGTCTTGTTGAAGTATGTGTTACAAAAGGCTAAGTATCACTTCCTTGTCTACAGTGGGACATTGTCTACATTGGGACATTCTGGTTAAGCTTTTGTGTTAAAAAAAAAAAAAAAATCTTTTACAAACCTCAGATCAAACTGCTACAGACTCCAAGATGAACTCCAGCATAGAGATTCCCAAACTCTGAGTAGTAGAGCACTGGTAGTCCATGGGAGGACAGTGGGTCTGAATGTGTTTATTTCCATTTTTGAGGAATGCAGCTGATGAGAGTAAGATAAAGTTAAGAATGAAAGAAAAGTTAAAGGCGGTCAAAAATATGTGCTTTTTTTTTATTCTGAAGTAATTCTTCCAGTGGCTGTAACTGCAAGAGATATGTGATCTCTGGAAAAGAAAAAGGATTTATTTGTGAGTGGGAAAAGGGGCTCACAGTATAATCTCTGTGCAATGATGTCATTAATAACACTGAACAAGCAGCATGGTGAGCAGTGGGACTCGGCTCTCTGTTCTCTGCGCACTTCGCCTGCACGGGCTCTCTAGTCTCTGACCCCTGCACTGCCCTCCCCTCTGCACCTTCCCTCTGCTGGGTGCTCATTTGGACTAATCTTACAGTCATTAAATTGGAGGATGTAAATATTGTTGATCCCTCAATCTCCTGTCATATTCAGCTGAAGGTGATCTATGGTTACAAATGTTACAGCATGATGAGGTGAGCCACTTTTCTCCAAGAAGCCAAGATAAAAGAGGTGAGATTGTCAGCCAACAAAACTAGGGAAAGTTAAACTTCACATATCTCTCTGATGAAAAACAAGCATAATAAATCTTTTAGAAAGTAAAACAAAACAAGGGCGCTCTGTGTTGTTAAGAGAAACAAATCCAGAAGGATTTTACAGAAACTTTTAAGAGTTCTGGTCAAAGTTATACTAAAATACCACATATTCTCTTGAATTAAAGTTGGTGCCAGTTCCAGAGACTGTATCCTCAATGTCACAATCTTGGCATTTTCCTTAAAACCACAGTTCCTGGATGTCTGTCTCTCAGAGTCTCTGTGCTTGCTTTATTAAAAACTGGAAATGTTTATCATTTATGGTCTTTATGGTCAAGATTTCAGTTAGGGAATGCAAACAGGAGTGTACTGTAAATTAGTTTAATACTCCGGACAATAAATCTAGGGCATACAAAGACACTTTCTGTTGTCAGCTAGTAGTTTGCTTTTTTTTCCTTTTAAAAAGTATCTCCATTAAAAGCAGAGTTCAGCTCTTAGGGATGTAAAACTTTGGTGGGTAGTCTATGCCAGTCCTTTAGTCACTGGCTGCAGTCAATGGAGCAAGACAGGTGGGGTGAGTCATCGCACAGTGGAGATGTTTGAGCTAGCTGGGATGAGTCACTGTTTGGGCCTCTTTATTAACTGTACAGGACACTCAGATGCCCACCTTAAAGCCGGGCAAGGCAAAATATTTTCTGACATGTAACTCTTACGGATGATCTTCAAGTGACTCTATTTTCACTGCCCTATCCTGCAATCTGCAAATTATAAGTGGAGCCCTCTGCCTATTGTGTCCCAGCAATGCCAGAAAGGTGAACCCGAAGACAGGAGGACCTGTTCAGTCATGGAAAACAGAAGCGCAGGAAGAAGAGTGAAAGCTACTGGGGGTGGAAGGGCAATTCAACACCGTACTTTTATAATATTATTTGGAACAAGAGGAAGATGAGCTTGAAATAGAAAAGTGGTATCTTTTTTTCTTTTCTTCCCCTCACCCCCCCCAAGAGGGTGGCAATCAACCTCTGGAACAAAATTTGCCTACAGTGACTTGGAATTTTTAAAACCAGGCCGGATGTCTTTCTAGATGAAATACTGCAGCTCAGTGAGAAATGACAGACTCAAGGCAGGAACCACTTGTTGCAAATTAATGACCTCTGTAATACAGGACCTGAGAGCTGAAAATCATAATATTCTCCTAAAATTTCTACTTTTATTTGTTTGTATTAAAGCAGTGCTTAGATCCAAATAACATCTGCTTGCAGGGAAAAAAACAAAATAACATTTGTAAAAAGAATTTTGTTAAATTACACTTAGTAAAAATAGACAGTCATGGCCAAGAGTGCATTATATGCATCTTCAAATACAGACATAAGCTTTGTGCACAGAAACAACCTCATGGGTTTTGGTAAAAGATTCACACAGGCATGACCTGATTGGTGCAATGGGATTTCTCTGCAGTGTCAAGTACCTGAGGCACAGTAGAAGCTTGCTGCATGTCCTGGGGTGTCTATAGATGGTCACTGATGACAGCACTTATTTGCCCAGACAGAAAACATCTCAAGGTCTGATTCTTCAAGCTATTGGTTACCCTCTGAAAAGGAGCAGTGGCAGTTCACCACTTTTCAGGTATGGAATGGGGAGGAAGGAAGGTATTTCACATTCCTGCAAGATGGTATAGCTGCTGCCTTACCAACTTTCCTGCAATCGTTCCATACTGCAACAGTCAATGTTTCAGTCATAAATCATATCGCTCTAGTGCCACAAGAAAATACACAAAATGAGCTGCATGTTCTATTTCAGCTATTCTCTCCAGTTCTGTCTGGACATAGACTTATTTAGGTCAGAGGGACAAAGAACGAGCCAGAGGACATGTGTATATTGACAACAATGTGCACAATTCTTCCAGGTCCTCTGTACAGACTTCTTCAGTCTGGGCCACCAAAGGAATCTAGAGACCAGTGTTACTCTGATTCAAGTGATCTCTGCCGTCTTTTGCAGCCCTCTTCAGCAAAATTATTGCCTCGGCTCCCTGCCTTTCAAAAGGAGGCTAAGCTCAGAAGGCTGGCAAGGTGGAGAGAGAAGATGGTGCCTCAGGCAAGCAATAGAGATGCCAATTCTACCACAATGCCTTGAATGCCAGATTGTCTTCCCACAGATGCAGGAGATGTCCTAAGGGTGCTGTTGCCTGAAGAATTACAGCGGTTCTTGTACAACCGTGAGTTGTTGTGAAAAGGGTGAATGGAGCGGGTGTGTATGATAGACCTGTGCCTCAGGTAAAATAGCAGACAAAATACACTTTCTTCTTGTGAATGCGGGACCCACCCTTACTCTTTGTGCCTCCCTAATTAGAAAGGAAAGTCTTGTTTTACATCTACTAAATGCCTTGAAATCCAAACACGATGCATCTGTGGGACAAGTGTTGGTCACGATTTTATAGTTGCCTTTTTGGAGGAAATTGTAACCTCCTTTCTGGTCAGGGCCAGGAAGCTCTCACATACAGACCAGAGCTCTATAGGATTAGGGTCCTTGGAAAGAGCTAATAGATCCGGAGGGCTAGGGTGGGAGCGGAGGAGAGCCAGCTCCCTGGCTTCCCTTTTGCAGAGGCGTGCTCTCTGAAGGAGGAAAGTCAGTCAAGACAGACTGGCTTGAAGAACCAGAGCAGAAACGTTCTGAGACCTATTGCCTCTTCTTTTCCCAGTCTAGTAAATGAAGGATGTTTGGAATTACTCCTGAAATCATGTGTGTCCCTCGGCTCGCTCCCTATAGTGCTTGCCGGTCCATCCCTTTTGTTTTGTGTTTCCAGGGATCCTGAATGAAGTAAGGACAGGGAGCTCAGACGTCAGCTCTGCTGGAGGTGCCTGCAATCCTTCAGGCTGCAATACGCTTCCCAGAAAGGACCCTGTTCCCGTGCGCCTGCCAACTGGGTCTCTCCGGAGACACTATCTAGAGGCACCCGCAGCAGACAGAGCCTCTGATGCAATAAATCTTGGGAGCACTCCTGAGACTCCCGGAAAGCACTTGATGTTGCTCTTATCCTGATTGTTTTGGATAGCTCATTGTCACCTCATTGTGCTGAAGGAAGGTCTGTCCATTCCCTCCCGTCTGCTTATTTGTGCCCTCAGGCTATGTAAAGACTGCATGTGCCTGAAACAACAGCCAACCACAAAGTCTCTAGTGCCACTCTTTTGGTATGCACTAGCTCAGATTCCTTGTTGCAAGAAAAACCTCTGTCTATTGATAAATGGCAGCATATTTTAAGAAGAGACGGCTCTGCTCTTTCAGCAAGACTGTCTATCTCCTTGGCTGGCTTGTAACTGCTTGATGCAGTTGGGAGGTCTTTGCCAAATGAGAAGGGGGAAAAAAAGATGTATGCTTCAGGAACTGAAAGAAGAAAAGGAAAAACCAAAACAAACTTTAAAGCAGAATTATTAATCAGAAAATTATTCGCTAGGAAATAGGAAAATACATTAAATGTCTCTAGAATAAATAGCCTGGTCAAGCTATTAAAATAGTTTCAAGGAGAAGTTGAAAAGGATTTTCTTGAGAAGCCTTTTAACTTTGTTTATGCTTTAACAGATCAACTATTAATCTGATTGTAAACTTTCACTGTCAGGAGCTCGTTTGCACATGCAGTGGCATACAGGTGGCTCTGTGAAAAATACTAGTAATAACTGCTTCCATGGAGAAAATAAACCCACGCATGTTCCTGTAGTTTCCTGTATGATGAAAATCTGTGTTAGAGCCTTCAGTGGCTCCCAGGAGAAGCGCACTTCTTGTGGAAGTGTGGCTGCCAGCCTGCAGACCTGGCTGGGGGCTGAGCTGGGTGCTTAACTCTGGCATTGCAGGAAACACAGTACTCATTCACTTCCTAGACTAAATTAAAACTTTCTGGTTTGGCCCAAATTGATGTTCTCTTGGTCAGCCTTCGTTGTGACCCTTGCTGACTGCGTTATGATGGTTGCCATAGGCTGCTCTGAACATCTGAGGTGTTTGGAGTAGAAAAACGTGGGTCCAGAAACAGCGGTGCACTTCAGAGCGTGAAACCTAACTGGATTGATTTGGAGAAAAACTGAGGCATGGAGGAATGCACTGACTTGCTTTTAGTCTGAGGATAGCTCAGCTGGGATGTGGTGGGATCACTGCTGTGATTGGTCTATGATGGACAGATATGGGCTCTTCAGGAAAGACAGGCAGGGGAAGAAAAGCAAGAGGTGTACCTTCTCTATGAAGGAGCAGCACAAATGTACAGGAACAGGAGAGAGCCTGATTGGGAGCTTGTGGGTCAAAACCAGAGGACAACCCAGTAAGGGTAACACTGTGATGGGTTTGTTAGAGATCACCTATTAGAATGACAAAGTCAATCAAGTCTTTAAACAATTATGAGTCTCCAGATCACAGTCTGCAGTGATATTGTGAGAATTTAACCTCCCTGACCTCAGCTGGAAGGACAAGACAGTGGGAGGCAACAGGTTCAGGTGGTCTCTGGAGTGTGTTGAGGAAAACTTTGTAACACAGATGGTGTATGGCCAAAGGTTGGGTGATGATCTCCTGGACTTGCTACTCACAGATGAGGAAGAATTGGTCAGGTATGTGACAATCAAAATCAGCCTTGGCTGTACTGACTACAAGGAGCTTGCAATCCTGACAGGAGTGAAGAAGACAAGTTGTAGAGCACAAACCTGAGGCTTTGGGAAAGCAAATTTTAGCATCCAGGTTTGGAGTTTACAGTCTGAATAGGTAGATGACTAAATGCGTAGAAGACTGTTTGACCAAGCTCAGTGGATAGTGGTTAATGATTTGACCTCGTGGTTGTCAGTGGCTGGTGGAATACTAAAGGGGGCCTATCCTGAGACCTGTACTCTTTGACATTTGCATCAATGCCCTGGAGGAGGTTTCATCACATTTGAAGATGACACCAAATTGGAAAGACCAATTGACATGGTCGAGGGCAGGACTGCCATCCAGAGGGACCTAGAGAGGCTGGAGGAATGGGCCAATAGGCATATTGTGAAATTCAGCAAGAACAAATGCAAAATTCTAACTTGTAGCTGTCTCATCTCTGTCCTTGGAGGGTTTTGAAACCTGACTGTAAAAAAACCTAAACAAATGGGTCTGAATTCAGAGCTAAGCCTGCTTTGAGCAGAAGGCTGGACTAGAGACATCTTAACGTCCCTTCCAAAATGAGCGGTTCTGTGATTGTACGGTATGATCAGATACTCCTATGTTGTTAAACTTGGTTGTTTTAAGAAGTTACTACCCCTGTGCTGACTATTGTCACCCATCAGCCAGAACCCCTACAGCTGGAATGAAGCTGGCGCATGTTCATGTTACTAGACCATTGCAAAACTAATCCCTTTTACCTCATATTGCAACAGACTACAAATGCATACGCAGCTAATTACTGTGTGTCAGTTGAAAGGGCAGTCACTTCTGGCTGAGGGCATGCTGATGGCTTAAAGCTTGCTAGGTTCGTTGCTTACTACCATCTGCTCTCAGCCACAGCACACCTACAAGATCACCCCCACTGATACTGCATTACTGCACAGCAAATTATAATAATTTTATCTGTATCACCATACAATTCACAAACTCTGTTCAGGGTCCAGTACCCAACAAAGCACTGACTGCCCAAGTAGGTGCCAAAGGCAACAGGTAAAAAGGAAGAGCGAGCTGGCCAGGCAGTGGTCTGCAATCTCAGCCAGCGACCTCCGTGCTCCAGCTCCTTAAATGCCATCTTGTATTTCTTAGATATTAGAAGCATATGACATCTAGTTAATGTTTGATGCTTGTCTGTGAACATATACATATAGACATCTATACTCAAGTCCTTTCCTGTGAAAAAAGAGTGTTTTGTAAATGTAATTGACTACTGTTTTGTTTGGTTTGGAAAACAAAGACTTATAAATACAAATCTAAGCATGATTAGTTTAAGAGTATTTAAACATGACTAAACTTGCTGGTTTTATTTTTTTGTTTCCTGTTTGGAATATTAGATTCAGTATGAGGCAACGGCCAGCTATATAGGTGCACATATATCTCTGTTGCGCAAATAAATCAAACTAAAGCAGCCCAGTTCTTGTAGACTGACATTAGGATAAGTATATCTTAAGAAAGTTCTTATTCAGACTTGGCTTCAGGCAATAAAACGTCATAGATGTATAACTCTAGTGAGTGAAATTTCTAGGGAGCAAATTAGGCTAAAAACATCTTCTAGAGACAGCTAGAAAGGAATCAGATGCCACCCGAAAATAAGGCAAGTTATGCAGTAAATGTTTCATTTATTGGATTTCTTCCATTACTATTAGGGTTAAAAGACATGTTGTCAATACAAATGGTATATTTATGGAGGGCTCTGTATTTCAGAAGCCTATTTCTTGTCATTCACTCCTATAGTGCTTGATATCACCTCATGATAAAGTGTGAATAATCTCTGCATGAATGCATATTTCTACCCATTAACCATTTTGTTATTAGACAGAATTATCTCTAACAAAAGCAAGAGGAACAGCTGTGGTTTAGATGCTAAAGGGGAAGTGTGTTCCTACTGAGCCATAGCCATGATTTGGGAACCAAAGAGCAGACTGAGAGACATTAGCCTGTGTTACAAGGTTGAAAACAATGCATGAGTTTTTGTGATACCTAATTTTCCAACATTTCTCCATCAAGCGCAGATAGAAAGCCCACATCTGTTGCTCAAATAACACATCGTGGCCTGGTCAGTATGTGTGTAATCTAAAGCCACAAAGAAATACAGCAGTAGCACCATGATCTGGTTGGTTGTTGATATTTTCCTATTTGATAGTTTTCTTGAATTTTCATGTGTACTTGTTTTGGTAAATGTAAGTGCCTTCAGAATGGAGCCGTGGTTTCTGTGTTCTCATGCTGTCATCTTGTCTGCCCTAGAAAAAAATTCCTCTCTGCTAACTCTGGAAGAGCTGGTACTGGTAAGGCACTGGGCAGATGTGTTTGCTTCGTGTTATTGGAACCTTTTCAATATTGAAATCTTTTTGACATACAGAGCAGTTTTAATGATCCAAGATTATTTGTAAACATACGGGCTCCTTTGAGCTGTAGACTCAAATCCCAGCCTGGTCAACCAAAGTCCTTTTATCTTTCCAAAATAAGTAACTTGAGTTTTACACGTTGCAACCTACATTGGAACCTTTTGGAGAAGACCATGAAAACAGATGACTCACCCTAGATATGTAAACATTAGCTAGGAGGTCTGGTTGGCAGCTAGCAGACTGTATTTCTCCAATATAGACTTGGGGCTCTGGTGAGACATTAATGATTCCAAAGCATTTTTCATAAAACAATAAATTTCCTTGGCTGCCCCTGGTCAGATTCTTCCCTTTCCAATTCACTGCAATGTGAACTGGCAGTGAACCTCGTGTGCTTTTTTGCTATTGCCACTTGTGAGACTCTGTATGTTTCTTGGGACCAAAATGTTCTGCCAAAGTGTAAAATGGTGACACCACTGTTGGTAACCAAAACCTATTGCTCAGCATCTGGTATATTGTACAAAGTTGTGAGAGTTACAAAAACTTGAAAAGAGGCAGTTCCACTTTATCTGTGCTACAGATCAGCTTTGACAAGAAAGCCAACATCTCCTGGAGATTGGACTTGGAGCACCTGGCTTTGTGTCGCCAGCTGTTACTTAACTGTTACTTACAATCAGGTATCCAAACAAGAAATCACGTTTCCTGCAGTAGATTAGCTTGAATTTTATTTTTTTTTTTTTAATATGGCGTTTCTTTCATTGTTAAACACTATACTTTAAAAAATCTAATCTAAGATGTCACCTGAGAACCCTACTATTCAACAGGTGCTATTGACCCCTGGAGAGGTCTCACTTCTTCAAATGTGAAGCAAGAACTATTACATAACGGAAAATGGTAAAAAATTAGATGTATAAGCTATCCTAAGTGAATTCTACTACCTTAAATAAATCATGCCAGTTTAGTAATCATTGACAATACTTCAAAATATTCAAAACCAAGCTATCTATAAGCTACAAAAGCCCTGGAAGTTTGCAAAAGGAAGAACTTGATGTTTCCATGAATGCTAGAGAGCACTTTCCTAGCCCTTCATGGGGCTCCTCTGAGTCCACTGTGATGACAAAATTCCAGCTGTGAAAATGTGCACAGGCAACACCTTCCACAGATGGAGCACAGCCTCTGGGCCTTCCAGCCTGAAGCCACCAGAGCTGACTTCTGTACCTAGGACTACCATGTGGTGTTGGGGTAAACAGCTCTGAGCTCTATTCTATTGACATGTAGTCATGTGAGTGACATTACTTGTGTGAGTAGTCCAGGTATATCATCACCCTCATGAATAGTCTGTCAGTCATGTTATTCACATGTGTGAGGCTCTACAGAATCAGGCCCTTCTTCTGTGACCAGCTTTGGGCAAGGACTGGGTCCGTCTTGAACACCAACTTCTGATGAAGCTTAGTAAGTAGTCAGCAACTACACTGGGCCTGAAGCAAAAGTGTACATGCTTAAAAAAAAACCCCACAGCAGATTGTAAAAAGATATTTGAAAAACAAAACAAAACTGTGCAACTGTTTTTATTCATTTGGATCAAATTATAACACATGGCCCTGCAAAGTAAATAGGAGTCTGTCACATTTGTATTTCTAATCTCATATTGTTCTGGGATATAGAGGCATTTTAAAAATCAAAAGGCAAACAAAAATGGAGAGTATTTGCTAAGGTGTTACTCTGCAAGGCAGTAGTAAGTAAAGACAGTAAGTATGTAACTAGGGGCAAATCGGGAGTGTGTATGCCCACAGACAGTTATTTAGTGAAATCTCTGAAAGTAAAAGGCAAGTTAATCAAAACACCAGTGGAAAAAGAAACTATTCAATGCATTTGTACATTGAGTTAACAGTGAAGTATTTCATTCTTCATGTTTTTACTCAGTGTCTTGAAATAATCCCTTTTCTGTCTCCATATTCCCACTTAGACATTGTTCACAGACTTATTTATTTATGAAGTCTGAAGGTTAGTCCCTACCTGCTGAGACTAATTAGCCCTGTTCTTTGTGTCCTATGCAATCCTGTCTGATTAAATGTACACATTTGTTTTACTTCTTTTCATGCTTCCTTTCACTCTACTTCTGCTTTACTGATTAATATTAAAGTTGTAAGTTGCAGTGATTTTTTTTTTTATTTCTATTTTGTCTGCATCTTTTCCTTTAGTATGCAAATTTCTATGTGAACTTTTTAATGCCTGAGAATTCGTGTTAGCCTTGTCAATCTCTGTATTATTATTTTTATTATTCTTTTTATAGAAGACAGTTTAGCTGAACCCCCCAAATTCTCTAAATATTGCATGACAAATTGGCTTTGTTTTGGAAACCCTATGTGCTGAATGGCCCTTAGCATGAGCAGCAGGTTAGATTTCTGGAGGAATGTTTGGATTATTTAGTACAGCCTGTCCCTTGCTTTCAAACACCATTTCCATTAGGCAATTTACTAATTCCCATTGAAATTACTGTCTGTCCGTCCCGTCCCCCCCTCCCCCCCCCCGCTTCCCTCCTTTTGTTCCTTGCCCATGTTAAAGTTTACAATTGACTCGTCCATTGTTACAATTTGTCACTGCTGGAAGATCAATTTGTTTTCCCCTTCCCCTCACCACATTATATTCGGGTAACAGATGCCATTTCTGCATTATTCTGCTCCCCATTTTGTTGCTGTGCAGGCAGAGCTGGGGCTAGTGACTTTACAGAAACGCTGGCCCCAGCCCCGGAGCGCAGCAGCCCCCGGCCGGGCCAGCGGCTCTGCGGCCCCGCTACCGGCGGGGACCCCGCGGCCGGGCCGGACCCCCCGGCTCCCCCCCGCGGCGGGGACCTGCCCGCTTTCACTTTGATTTCCCCCAGCGTGCTGTTTACGCCACCGCAACTTTTCACTTCTGAAGTCTGGGAGTCCTTGATTCTCCGTCCTGCCATGCTAATTAACTTCTGAGCAGTCACATTCCTTTTCCTCCTCTTTTATTTACATCAAGGACCCAAAAATATTATGCCTTACTATAAGATAATTTAGAAATATCTGATCTTCAGCGAGTAATCTCGCACATTTTCCTCCGGCGTGTTATAACCATAATCAATGCAAGGAGCAAGTGCTGCTAAAAAAAAAAAAAGGGCTTTTACTGTATTATAGTGTTTATTATCATTGGAGTTTCTTCCCTCTAACGAGTGGCAAGAAACACGGTAACGGTTTAAAAAAAACAACCCACCCCAGCACCCTGTAGTCACATGGACACAAATAATAAGGGCACAGATCCTTCAGCAGGAGCCGGACGGCCCGGAGATGACATGTTTATTAATGTTCAGTGTGTAAAAGTTGTCGCTTTCCGAAGAGCCGAGGCAGGGGCACTCCTTTGGGTGCTTTTGCCCCTCGCTCCCCCCGTCCTGCCGCTCTGGGCTACGGTGCAATTTTTTATTTGATATTCAATTATTAAATTTTTTTTTGCCCCCCCCCCCCCCCCCCCCCCCCCGCCCCCCCCCCCCCGCCCCCGCTC
>JANHFZ010003336.1:5822-24774 GCA_027560215.1 Halcyon smyrnensis
TTTGTTTATCCAAAGCAGCCTCTTGTAGTTTGCTTGAAATATTAACAGTTGAAATAACACAAATGTTCCCACTTCAAACTGCAAATGTGATCACTGTTGTCTCACAGTTGTCATTGATGAACTTGTTAAGCTTTTGTCTTTCTTCCTATACGGCCAGGTGCTGGTCTCCCAAGGGAAGAAGTGCTCATTTCTATGCCCTAAATGCACAACTTGGTTGAGATTCACAGTTTTGTAGTCTGGGTAACTCCAAGACTTTGCATCAAAGACAGTCTGCATGCCTGCTGTTAACGATCATCCATTTTGTCATATAGACTGTGTGACTTAAAAAAAAAAGAACATCTTAATTAATTCCACTTTTAAATTACATTTTTGTCTATGCTGATCTGATTTTTTCTCTAACTGGTTTTCCTTTTATTCTTAATAGTTTCAAGTTAGGCTTTAATTTGTCTTTTATTTCTAATTCTTGCCAGTCATGAGTAGTGTCCCCCAGGACTCAGTAATGGGACTAGTTCTGTTTAACATCTTTATTGATGATCTGGATGAGACGATTGAGTGCACTCTCAGTAAGTTTGCAGATGACACCAAGCTCAGTAGACTTACTGATGTGCTCAAGGGTAGGGAGTCTTTGCAGAGGGATCTAGGCAGAACTGATCAGTGGGCCAAGGACAATGGTATGAATTTCGGTAAAGGCCAAATGCCGTGTTCTGTACTTTGGCTACAACCCCTGGCTGGAAAGCTGCTCAGCAGAGAAGGATCTGGGGGTTTTGACTGATAGCCAGATAAACATGAGCTGGCAGTGTGCCTAGGTGGCCAAGAAGGCCAAGGGCATCCTGGCCTCTATGAGGAATGGTGTGGCAAGTAGGACCAGGGAATTGATTCTACATCTGTACTCAGCACCGGTGAGGCCACATCTCAAGTACTGTGTTCACTTTTGGGCCCCTCACTACAAGAAGGACACTGAGACACTAGAGCATGTCCAAAAGCTGGTGAAGGTTCTAGAGCACATGTCTTATGAGGAGCAGCTGAGATAGCTGGGGTTGTTTAGCTTGGAGAAAAGGAGGCTTGGGGGAGACCTTCTCACTCTCTACAACTACCTGAAAGGAGGTTATGGAGAGCTGGGGGTCAGTCTGTTCTCCCAAGCAACAAGTGATAGAACAAGAGGAAATGGCCTTAAGTTGCACAAGGGAAGTTTAGATTAGCTAGGAGGAAGAATTTCTTTACCAAATGGTTTATCAGGCAGTGGAACAGCTTGCCCAGGTAAGTGATTGAGTCCCCATCCCTGGAGGTTTCTAAGAGTCACGTAGATGTAGTGTTGAGGGATATGGTTTAGATCTTCTCAGTATTAGTTCAACATTTGAACTAGAAGATCTTAAAGGTCTTTTCCAATCTAGGAAATTCTGTGGTTCTGTGATTCTGTAATACTATAGTTCGGTCTAATAAGTCTAGTCCTATAGTCACTAATAGAAAATAAAATTGGGAGAATTGATTCTCCTATAGCTTTTATGTATATGCATATGTTCACCACAAAGATTTTTATTAGAAATTCCAATGCCAGATAAGACCATTATTTTATCTTATTATTTCATGGATGAGTGTCAAATAGAAGTTTCAACTCATGCTTTAGTGTATAATTGCAATTGAAAATGCTGTACGTTTTCCTACGTAATATAATTCCATAATCTATCTGAAGAACTCTTAACATGACTTTATAGACTATAGGTGTGCCAAAGACCACACTCCGAAAACTACCTTCTTGTTGGAAGCATTTGCAACACTTAGTTTCTTGTACTTCATACAATTGGAAGTCTTGCCATCACTTATAAAAATGTATATTTTTGAGTTAGTTATCTTGAAATAAAATCCCAGTGCAGACAAAGAAGTTTATAGTCTTCACTACAAACATGTGAGCATGTCAAGGAAAATTTCCTTGTAGTCTTTAACTGAGCATATGAATCGTGTAAGAATTACATTTTGCCTAGTCTTCAGTAAAATTTGACATTGAGAATAGCTCATGTTGAGAATACGCTTTTTCCTCTCCCACAGAGACAACACAGCTGGATAGATTAAGATAAGATAAACTTCCCAAATTAAGCAAAGACCCATGTATATCCCTTCCCACAGTTCAGGTCATAGTGCAAATTATAAACTGTAGTAATTTGATGGTGCTGTTCATATCTTTTGGATAGTTGTTAGTATTGTAAAACGAGCAGGCAATTTGCTGTGATTACTGTTTTCTGATCAAAAGAGTGCAGGGAGTAAGTGGAACAATGGAGTGTTTGAGGTCAAGATTAAGAAGTGTCAATAAAGATTGCAGGAGCTAAAAAGATGGAATAGCAGATCTTGTCACATCAGCTAATGACTGAATCACATTGTAGAGTTTGTGCATAAGTCTTAGTAGTGAAAAAGCAAAGGTGCCTTGACAGTTTTACAGTTTATCTTGAAAAGAACTTTAGGAGTTCTTTTCAAGATAAAAGAGGATGAGGTTTGGTCAGTGTTTGAGAAAAAAATAGTTTCTTTCTCTAACGGTTGTGGCAATCTTCAATCAGAAAGTTTTTATAAAGATAGGATTCATATTCAAGTTAAAATTATAAAAATAATACTAATAGAGAAGCTGTCAAACCTGCTTTTCTAAAATCTTTTATTATGAAAGATTAGTACAGATGGAAGAGAGAAGTGAGGAGCTTTGACTGAACAGAATGAATCTTGACCTGAGAAGAAAATGTCATTCCCTACAAAAATATATGCATACACACATATATATGTCTTTGCAATATATATCTGTACATTAGAACAAAATTCATTTTGCTCACTTATAAGAAAAAGCCCTTAATTTTTTCAGATCCATTTTGAAAACATAAGCCTTTTATATTTCTGTTTTGCTTATTTCCCAAGAATAATAAATGAACTTTTTCCTCCTCCTTTTTTTGCAGATGCCTGCAGGAACTCTACTTCTATATGGCATCTTCTGCTTTAAGTATAACATCTATAACAGCTAATACACAGTTACATAGAATCCTATCTTGCTATTTAAAAGTAACTAGTCTCTTGTTCCACGTGATGGAGAAATAAGTGGATTGACCTGATGTTATCAAGAATGTCGGGGGAGCGGGGGGGAAGCTTCATATTATGTTCAAAAGTTACTAATATTTAAGGTTCATAGCTGACATGTGTAGTCCTTTTCCCAGTGTTCCAGTGATACTTACAGTGAAACAGATGCTGTAGTAAGATACAGAGAGTAGTAGGCTTTAGGAAGAAGTTTAGATAAACTTTACAACTGAAATAGAAGTAAAGCAAACAATAAAATATGTTTCAGAAAAAAACAAAAAGAAAACTTGGGCTATCAAGTAGTGTTAAATATATTCAGTAAAATTGTTTACATTATAGAGCTGTAAGGTGGGTTCTATCACACTGAGTTTATGTACGCCTAAGGCATATATATATATCCAATGACTTTTCTCTCCTATGATTCTGTGGCACTGGAAAACTTAAACCAGGAGTCCTGATGTCCAGACCACTTCTCTCTTTTTTTCACAGTAATTCCTTTTGACCTGTCCAGAATTAATTGCCATCTGTCTAATGCTAGGAAGATTCCTAGCTGAAGGTGAACTAACAGTATTAACATGGAGGTTACAATAATGCCTACCAGCAGATTTCATTGGGCTACTGCCAAACTGACAGGGTCCCATCTGCTTTTTGAGGACATGTTGCAACAAACTCAGGTGCTCTCTTAATGACCTGACATAATTATTTAAAGAGGTGTTTATGATTATAATATAGTGCTCTATTAATTACAGCATTGGGTATTAGTTCTTTTTATGCTATTATGCTGTTTGTTTTTCTTACTGTAGCCTTCTTACCTATTCTTTCAGCATATAAATTATATCACATTAGATTCCCTTAGATCAGCCCGAATTTAAATATGGTGTTTAAGAGAGTCTAACTTTTCATTTCTTGGATGAATGCAAACCAGAATGGAGATAATTCTCTTCCTTCTCTAATAAATGATAAATGTGAGAATATTTACTGTCCTTTGCTCAGTTTGGATGCTATTAAACACATGGAGTGCAGTGGAAAAAAGCATTTAAAACAGTGAATGAAATTGTTTTCTTTGACTTCTCAGTTCACTTGAGTTGGTGAATGATCTTTAAATTGAAACGGTGAAAGTACAACTGAGGTTGTTTAGTCTTCCCAGGTCACTGGTGAAGGAAGGATATGTAAAATCCAGAATTGTAGAGAATGACAATTTTAACATTTGAGTGAAGACTGAAGACAACTCTTATAATCCTTAAGAGGATTTTGTATTTTTGTACCATGGAAACATTGGTTGGTACCCCTAATCTTTAAACCTATCTCCATATTTTCTATGGTTATAAAGGGAGGTTAGGGTGCAGGGTCTTATACCTGGGTCAGAACACACACTATCAATACAGGCTGGAAAATGAGTTCCTGGAAAGCAGCTCTGTGGAAAAGGACTTGGGGGTGTTGGTAGATGAGAAGCTGGACATGAGCCAACAGTGTGTGCTTGCAGCCCAGAAGGCCAATTGCATCCTGGGCTGCATGAAGAGAAGTGTGGCCAGAAGATCGAGGGCTTGATGATTAGAGGGCTGGAACACCTTTCCTATGAGGACAGGCTGAGGGAGCTGGGGTTGTTCAACCTGGGGGAGATAAGGCTCTGGGGAGACCTAATAGCAACCTTCCAGTACAGGAAGGCTGGAGAGGGGCTGTTTACAAGGGCCTGTAGTGAAAGGACGAGGGGTAACAGGTTTAAATTAGAGAAGAGTAGATTTAGATTGGATACCAGGAAGAAGTTCTTTCCATCGAGGGTGGTAGAAGAGTGGAATAGGCTACCCAGGGAGGTGGTTGAGGCCCCACCCTTGGACATATTCAAGGTGAGGTTGGACAAGGCTCTGAGCAGCCTCGTCTAGCTGAGGGTATCCCTGCTCACTGCAAGGGGGCTGGACTAGATGACCTTCAGAGGTCCCTTCCAGCCCTAGTCATTCTATAATTCTATGAGTCTATGACTCAATATCTACAACATATATGTCTACATGTGAGTTACAGGTGTATGAGATTAGTAACACCTCTCTCCCTTTCATGAAAAAGAAGTGCTATGATTTTAGTGAAGATTCATCATTCCACTGACCAGTGAGTTGTGATGAGCTGAAAAGAAGTACTTACATTTCCTTTAGCATATGAAAAGTTGAAGAAGGCATGTTGGAGGAATTTCACTTCCTTTGGAAGCTAGGTAAAGCTTGCTGTTTATAATGTTTGGTTTTTAAGTTTCAGCATCAGCATATACTATGCTCTTACACATAGTAAGAGATCCAAGAGAGCTAATCACTGCTTAGAAAATATGTGTCTTCAGAATGTTCTAACCACTTTGATTCACTTCCTACTTTTCCATTTCTGGCAAGTGACAGTGCTTGCACACAGAATTACTAATTATTTTTCTTTTTTCTTTTTTTTTCTTTTTTTTTTTTCTCTGAAACTTCTTCCATAATAATCTCATTATATGAGATTTTAAGTCATTTATGCCACTGGAGTCAGAAATTGCCTCAGAATTACTACCCATTAGACTTTTTTTAATGACAGACACATTGATGGCTTTAAACTCGCCATTTTTTTCCTATTGCAAATCTGTGAGCACAGCTTCTGATACAGCTGGAGCACAGCCAAAAGCTGTTCCTTAAGCCTGTGGGACCCCATACTTCAGATGTCCAGCATCTTCATGAGTTTTCAGGCCCATTTACACAGGCCATACACAGAATGCCTGTGAGAGAAGCATGTTGATGTAATATGAGAATGCAAAAGCATGTCCTAATATCATGGTTGCTCTGGAATTGCTTTGAATTTAGTATAAACTTTGACTCTCAGTGAATGAAACTGATCTACATTTGTAGCAGTTGTAGTGTTAAGAAAACAAGCCAAATATTTTTGTCTATGTCCTAATAGCATAGTAGGCTATTGCAGGAACTACTGATTGGAAAACAGGATTTTTAGCCAGTCAAGAAAAACTAGTGCCAGCAATTTAAAAATATGTCATAATATCATGCAACATTTTCCTTTATTTATAACAAAAAAAAAGGAAATAAATTACAAAACAAAAATCAGTTCAGACAATTCATAATTTTCATTAGGATTACAAGGCTGTTCTTGATATTTTATCTCCGAGTCTGAGAAATCTTATATGGTACATCCATTCACTAAGTTAGAATATCTTCAAAAGAAAGTTCTTCATGTATAATCGAATTTAAATTTAGATTCATGGCTGGATCTATGAGTGTCCCTTTTATGATACACTCATACCCTCAGCTTTCATGTATAGAATATAAATAACTAGTGCCAATATCATTCAGAAAGCAGATTTATAGTGTTGAAGAGGCCTGTCTCGCGTACGTTGATGTTGTTCAGTTTACATCTCCTAACCAAACTCCTTTGGAGTGAGTATCAACATTCACATTTCTACATGATTCTATGATTCTGTAGATGCATAAATGCATTTGAGATTAAGTATCACCAAACTCACCTGCCCTGTTAGCTGCAGCTGCACGATTGGTGGTGTTGGTAGTATTGAATCTAATGATAGAAAGTATCTACTATAGATCGCATTTTCTCACTCCATATTTTGAAATGATGCTAGATGAATTTTTCTTTCAACAGGCTTTATTATCCTTCTGTATCCACTTGGTGTACATGGATTAGCCTTATAGGAGAAATTTTCTCATTAGACATTCATCATCTGCTTTCAAGGAAGCAGCTTTAACTACAATCTCTTCAGGAGTTAGAGGGAGGAAAGAAGGAATCAAAACTGTAAAACTATTTATTAGGCCTCAAAGGGTCAATAGTCTTTCTTTTTCTGTGCTTGTGATTAATTTGTCTATCTGACATTTTAATTGAGACAAAGTCTAAAACCCTGTAATCCACTTTTATATCACCTCTGCGATATCTTTTCTTAGGTGTCACTTGAAAAAAATGTTCTCATCATAGACAGAGAGAAAAAGAGGAAACAAAGTGATGAAACAAGCACGATTGTAACATTCCTATAATCATATAATCAGAGAGACAAATTAGCCACAAGAGGAGTCAAAGTGAGAAAGGACATCTGTACAACACAGAAATGTAATGGCACTGGTATTTCATTAGAGTTTATTAGCTGCAAGGAAATGGAGTGTGAGAGAAAAGCATGGCTTTATTGAGAAGAGGAAGTCATTAATTTATTGTTCCAAGCCTTATATTCTCAAAATGTTTACAATCTCAGATTCACCTTCCTCACACAATTCAACCTTGTTAAAAATAATGTTACTTTGCTGCTGTTTTGCATATGGATGTTTTCCCAGCCTCTCTCCTTGTCATTCTCAGAGAAAGAAGGAATCATTTCAGATATTTGTTGATCTAAAAGCTATATCCTGATAGCAAGAATCTTCCTTATCTTCTTCCCTTTAATCAAATGAGTTTATGAGACTTTCCCGTTGTCTCCCATATCAACAGGATATAAAATTTTTGTGATCCCTGATATGATGCATCAGTATCTTTACTGGTCTTTACTAGGGATCAATCTTGATATAAGTCAGGTGAACTTGGGGGACCACTGACTGAATACAGTATTCCTTATTACAAAGATGTCAGCCAAATGATCAGCTCAAATTGCCTCAAACAATTTTTATAATAAATTGTAACTTCAATATTGCAATTAACCTCATCAGTTTCCTCTGGAACACCCTTTAGTATTGGACCAGATGAATTTCCAGAAGGCACAGAGCTGATCTCACACACATCCATCCTGTGTCCCAGGATGTGGAATCTAGGCTAAATTTTAATGCTATGCTCAAAATTCCTGATATGGCCACCACCAAACTACATCTGAACCTTTCATCTAAGAGAAAGAGAGACCAGACATAGAATGTGAAAAATGTGAAAAAAAATTGTTGGTAAAGATGTATCTGAATTTCTGCCACTTATAGGCTGATCATTGAGATAGAAGACCAGCATGTATGGCCAATTCATGTTACATTTCTATGACATAATAACAGGTACATTTTGGTTACTGGTGGTTTTATAAACTGTTGCCTAAGTGTTGGCACCCTTCCTTCAATTTATCCCTTGGTAGTGATTTTTCATATGTTAAAATGAAGCTTTTCAGATTTCATTTATATCATCTATTACAGTTTGGGGTCTTATGCATTTGTGTTCTAAGATGATACTAGACTCACAGGACAGGTTGTATTTCTACCATCTCAAAATACCAAAATCCAAATATCACATTATATAGAGCTCTCTCACTGCCTTCAAAAATTAACCTATGGTGTTATAATATTTTTTCATACTAGTATAGTAACATATTTCAGATAAAAATCTTCTTAAACAGTCTTTCAAAATCTATTTTCATACAAAATCATCAATTACCATTATGCTTGGTTTCAATAAACAGCCTGTAAATACTGTATGCACTTATTGACTTAGATGTTTTCATGAAGTATGTGTATTAATCAATCTATTAAATGATTATGGAAAGTAAGGTTCAATGTAGAAAATATTTCTTGTTGAAACATCTTAATGAATTACCAAGGGGGAAAGGGTAAGATTAAGTATAAATTATTTACTAGTGAGTGAAGTGGAGCAGATGAGACATTATTAAAAGATGTTCTTTGTGCAAAGCCATGGCATAGCTACAAAGTGGAGACTTTGTGGCAGGGTGAGAAATGCCCTTTCTTCTTTATATACCAGCAGGTAAAGTATCTTTATTCCCATTGTGTGTGTGTCAAATGGAAAGCTGATACCATGTAGAACAAGAGATAATTTGTTTTAAGTAACTAAAACCAATTAAAAAAACCACAACTATTTAGTATTCAGTAAGAGATTGGGGCATGTGCTTAAACCCCAACAGTCTTAATGTGTGTATGCTACTGATTTGTTTATTGGTGCTAAGGAAGATTGACCACACATGAAGAAATTTGATATACAGAACAAGATTAAGTGCTATGAAAGAATGACTTTTACAGAAGCACTTGATTAATCCCTTCCACAGTGTAAAGGTCTTTTCTTTTTTCAGACAAATTCTCCCCTTGATGATGGATCAGATATAGCAGACTTGTCTCAAGTATATGATCTGTTTTGCCTGTAATGAATAACAAAACATGCTTATTCAGTAAGATGTTGTATTCTGTAGACAATGATGTCACCTGTAACACAACCTATTCACCCTTGTGCTATCACAATGAAAGTTAGTGTGTGAGAGAGATGTGATACTGTCTTAAGAGAAAGGATATGGTATCTTGTAAATACCTGCAGCATGGATAGATCAATAAATATCTTTAACATTTGAGTGACCTGAAGTTATTGTTGGATGTACTGATATCTACAATTCTAAAGATTTTCTGTTGTCTCCACAGATGCCATAAGCTTTAGGGGCTAGACAAAGGTCCTTTTCAAATTTCATATCATCTTTAGACTCTCATGCACCAGCTGTGAAAATAAATAAGCCTTGGTGAAACTAAGCTGTGGTATGTTCTCAATAATGAAAAATATGAACAGCATGCTAGTGATTTTCTGCCTAAAAAGAAGGATGGTGCTTCTGAATTTGTTTCTCACCCTTTTTGGTAAAAAGAATTGCCTTTTTTCTTCTGCTATTGAAAGTTACCAGATGGGCCAGACAGATCACAGGACACTGTTAAGAAAGGCAGGAAAGCTATACTGTAACGTAGACCTGACATTTGTGATTCCCTAAGGCTAGTATGAAACCAGCTCTCAAAGTAAAAAGCATCTGAGTGGGTGCCAAAATGAACTTACTCTAATTCCTTCATACTATTATGATGGTCATCAATTCCTTGGGAATTTACAAGCTGTCCTCTTACAAATGTCTTCTGCATCTTTCTTTGCTTAG
Source organism: Halcyon smyrnensis (assembly GCA_027560215.1). Classification (NCBI taxonomy): domain Eukaryota; kingdom Metazoa; phylum Chordata; class Aves; order Coraciiformes; family Alcedinidae; genus Halcyon; species Halcyon smyrnensis. Next base: position 15,703 of record JANHFZ010003336.1, read on the forward strand.
GAGAATGGCACAGCATATTTGGATTTGGGGAAACTTGCAGGCAATGTTTGAAAGAGAGGATAAGAAGAACCTCAGTCTGTTCACTGATTACAACTTTATAGCCAAATACAAAGGTGCATCTGTTTAGTATCTAGTATCACTGAATTCGGGATAGATAAGAACAGGAATGAAAAAAACGCCACTTTTAATGTTCCAATGCTTATTATCTTTCAGTCATTCCAGGTGTGACTTTGTGAATTTACCTTCTATTCCCTTTCCCTTTCCCTTTCCATTCCCTCTCAAGGTTTCTTTGGATCCTTCTTTTACTTCTACTTTTAGTAGGCCTATGCAAATCTAAGAACAAATCAGTAACAAATCTGATCTGTTTACAGAGTGTTGGAGTAATTCACTGTTTAAGAGTCAATTTTTAGAGAGTTTTCTCTTCCCATTAAGGATGTACTGACTTGCTAAGAAGTGTCTATGTTCCTTTCACTGTCAGAGGGTGGAGCATTTTTGTTTAGCAGACTAATTAAATTTAGACTAAAATTCCCAAATGTACCTATTAACATATAGTATTATATCCCAGCATCTTTCTGAGATGTAATTCACACTTCTGTGATATCAGTTGTCTACCATAGGAAGAAGTGAAATATCACTGGTCCAGTCAGCTGCTTCTTACAAAATACCAGAGGGAAGAGGACTTCCCTGTAATTTAATTTTCTGAATGATAATAACAATTTCTTCCTCACCTCAAACACATGCTTAAGATCTCTTAATTTCTGAAGAAAATTTGTTACATTTGGACTAGACTTTAAGAAAAAAGAGAGTAAGAATTCTAAACATCGTGCAGCATTTCAACTAGACATAACGTACGGTGGTCTAGCCTCTCCTTAAAATCAGAACTAAAGAAACACGGTTCTTTTTTGGCCAAAACAGGAATATGGGAAAAACAGTGAAAGTAAATGTATAAAAATGGCAATCTCAACAGGAGCAGCATATATGTACTTTGAGTCATGATTTTATGGCAATCTTCTGCTAAGGAAGTGTTATATGTTCAGCAAAAAGAAGCATACAAGTTACACCTGATTCAATGTCTGGAAATGGAAGGAAAGGAAACACAAGATAAAGAGGTCTGGCACCAGTTCTGGCTTTGGATAAATAATAAATACTGCAACTGGAATTTTGCCTTAATGGTTACAGGATTATGTATCAGTGGAGTCATAGAATCATAGAATAATTTTCATTGGAAAAGACCTTCAAGATAATCAAGTCCAATGTTCAACCCAGCACTGCCGAGTCCACCATTAAATCATGTCCCTTGGCACCACATCTATGCATCTTCTAAACATCTCCATGAATGTTGACTCTGCCACTTTCCTAGGCAGACTGTTCCAATGCCTTACAACCCTTCTGGTGAAGAAATGTTTCCTAATGTCCAATGTAAACCTCCCATTGTGCAACTTGAGGCCATTTCCTCTTGTCCTATCACTTGTTAATTTGGAGAACAGAACTCCAACTTCCCTTCAGGTTGTTGAGTGTGATAAGGTCTCCTTTTCTCCAGACTAAACAGCTCCACTTCCCTCAGACGCTCCTCATAATAGTTGTTTTCTAGACCCTTCACCAGCTTCATTGCCCTTCTTTGAACATGCTCAAGCACCTTAATGTCATAATGAGCATCCAATTTCTCCAGGACAATGCTGTTTGAAATGGTGTCAATGGCTTTACTAAAGTAAGACAACATCCACAGCCTTTCTGTCATCCACTTAGTGGGTCACCCTGTCATAGAAAGAGATCAGGTTAGTCAAGAAGGATCTGCCTCTCATAAAGCTATAAAAAATTCAGTGAACTGAACTGAAAAGAGTAATACAAGTTAGAACATAAAATTTTGTGGAAATTTCATTCCATTTAAAAAAAAAAAAGAAATTAGAGTGGTGTGAAAAAGTGATGATTTATTTATTCTTGTATAAATTCTTATTTTTCTCTGTACTTCCTAAGTATGTTTTCTTCTGGAATAAATTCATAAAATAAATGAAACCCGAAGATATTATCTGTGAATTTTATTCAAAAATTTTCGTTGTTTACAGTGATTGTAAAGAAAAGAATTATAAAGACTTATAAATTTAACCATAGATCACCTGCAAGTGAGTGAATCAGGCTTCTAGTGTTTTTCTGGGTATTTGGTAGTACAGGGAAATAAGATGGAAATAGAAAAAGTTAATGTTAGTCTGATATTTAAAATAAATTGTATTGATATTGTCCTAGTGTGTGCAAAGGATACTATAAAGAACAGAAAAGGAAGGTGTTGCAAATTTGTAAATTTTCTCTGTCACATTATATTTGTTGAAGATTACTTTAAGTGATGATTGCCTTAGTTCCTAGATATGAAACTTAGACACTCTACATGAACAGTGATATTACATTACATGGTCTTCAGTTATTTCTCCCTGCTTGCAAGAGGCAAGTTATAGAGTGTATCAGAATAGGGATTCACCTCCACAGTTCTGCATCACTAAGGTGAACAAAAATCTAAAGCTATCTGAGGTATTGCAGCCGTAATTAGCCAGGAATAATTTGCTGCTCTTAATGTACTGGTAAAGTTTCAAACAGCTTTCCTCACTTATGTAGAAATATGTTATATAAATTGCAATTTTTTCATCTTTCAATAGACAACATTTTTCTGGCAAACATAGGAAAAAGTCAGAAAATTCTATCATAGAGATGAAACAAACCCTCAAATCCAAAATGGTAGAATGCTCTTTTGGAACCTTTATCTTAAATTAAAATTTTAAAATAGGAATTTTTAATTAATTTTTAAAAAATTTTATTGATTTTGATCTAGAGGAACTTAACATTGTCTGATGTTTTTTGTTCCAGCCAAAGTGTAATATATCAGCTGCATCTTCATTGTACTTTTAATTTCTGGAATCAGCTTCAACACAGTTCTGAATCCATGCATATATTATAATATGTAGTAATATTCAAAAACATACATTACTTAATTCAAAATACCAATAAACAGAAAAGAGTTACTGTCTTAAGCCAAAGTTACCCAAAGGCAACAGCTCTGTGAGCTTGTCTCAATGACATCTGACCAAGCTTCTTGTGAGCCAATTACAACAATGAAAGTCCAGTTCCATTAACTGCCTTCATCCCAGTTCCATTGATATATTAGTCTAACGTAAGTCTGTACTTCCTGGATCAGCTGACATAAGGAATCTTGACTCAGCACTTCACTGCATGAAAAAGGGAAGTTAAAAGGAGCCTAAAAAAGGCATGGATCCAAGTGCCACTGTCTTTAAATAAGCAGTCAGCTCTTCTCAGTCTTTAAGAATCACAGTCCTCACTGCAGAGTATCAAATTCTCTGCCTGCTGAAAAAAGACTATCAAAAAGGAGTCACAAAGAGCTATTTCAATGGAATGATTCCGTGCATCAACAAGAACAAAACCAAATTTGTAGGCCAAACTCTCTACTAATATAACTTTCTCAAGAGAGCATCTAGCTCAACATTATTAGGAATAATTACTTCATATTTACCTATCCAGCCCTGTTGTCATCAAGCACAATTATTGAGGCAGGTTGTTAGAAGTTAGGGACTACATACTGCTTTAAATGTTGATTTTTTGCCAATGTAATTCTCTCTATATTAATAATTTAAAGATTCCAAAATCATTCTTATCAAGTACTGTTTTATGCACTTAGTATCAGAGTTGGAGAAATTAATGATAACTATTTTTTCCTGTTCCATTGGACATTATGCCACTTTCATATAGTTTCTAATAATCACACTGTTCAACTTGTTAAAGTCCAAAGAACAGTTCCTTAAAAAAAAAAATTATTCCAGTCTTGGTCTCATGAGCCTTATTTTCCAGGTCACATAGGAACTTCTTTTCTTTCAAATAGTAGTCTTTGATTGATATTTGCAATCCAGATTGGAAGGGTTTTTTTTTTCCATATTAGTTCTATGTTTACTTGTCTTTTTATTCAAGAAAATGTAAAATTACATTTTACCTTTTCAGTTTATTTTCCTCCAGCTGATAATTACATTACAACCTTCATCTCAAAACCTGAAAAGAAAAGCTCTACCAAATCCACTGAGGCTAAGTGCATTCCAACAACTCAGGCTTTTACATCAAACAGTTGAAACTGCATGGAGAGAGAGAGACAAGATGGACAAGGTGGAGACTTGTCAATGTAGAATAAACTCCATATGTTATTGAATAACAATTGTATGACAATAAAACTACAGCAGCCTGTTTTATTAAATTGTTGTCTTCTCATTATCACTTAATTCAAAGATTTGTTAGTCTTTATGAAGTAGAAGGAAAATAGTTTTCAAAGGCAGAGAGATCCTCAAATCAGTTTGGTACATGTGGTCCACTTACTATGAATTTTGCTGCTTACCTACAAAGAAAATGTATGGAAAAGTTTCATGTCTTAATTAAAATCACACATTTCCAATAAAACACTCTGAACTCAGCAACTGAAGGAAACTAATTAATAGAGATCAGTACTTCTGAAGCTTAATGTCATGTTACTAAAGATATTTTTTTACTGAATATTTCATCTGAATATCTTTTTTATTACCTTATTAATTATTACTCTGAAGCTATGAAGCACGTACTTTTCTGAAATTTCTTTGGAAGCTATAGATCTATTTTATTTTTCTTTTCTTTTTGCTTTAAAAACAAAAAGGGGGTTTTAGGGTTTCTTTCTTTCTTTTTTTTTTAATATTGTTTGTCCACTGCCCAGTAAACATGTGCTCATAAATTGCCACATTCCTCAGTAGATCAAATCCTTCTACTAAATGCAGAAATTTTGGATAAGCAATCACAGGCACATCTGCAAATTCATAGATAAAATAGAGAGCTCTTTGGAGAATGTAGAAAGTTGATTCTTTTCCCTGAGAACAAAAATTTTAAACATTTATAGTCATGCACAACCAGAGGGCATTGGCTGAGATCTTCTTTGTATACGCCACATATGTTTTTAATACTGCATGTTTCATGAACTCTGAATTTTGGGGCTTCGTTTCCTTTTCTCATCACCTTTACTGGCTCAAGGGGAAAATTCAAGGCATCAGAGAACATGAAATTCATCACCTGAAAATGCAGTGAGACCCCAGACAGACTGATTGCTTTAGAAATAACTTTAAATAGAAGTAATTATTTAGAATTCTTAAAAAATATTAATTTACCTCTGCAGAAAAATCCTTCTGGAGATTCAGAACTTACTGGAATTTTCTCTGAGGATAAAGAATAAATACACACAAGAATGAATACACCATTAGCCAATTACACATAATGACTCTAAGACATGTCATTTGTGATGCCATTTAGGTGATTTATTTGATTTACTATAAAGTCTACTTCTAATCTGTATTTATTAAAGAAGTCATTCTCTATGCAGCACATAATATGCAGTTTTAAATCTTGTGCCTTGATAGAATAATTCCAACACTGTCTTTCTAAAGAGAAGGAAAAATTAATTTTGAAACCAGTCTACATTACTTAAACCATATATCAAAGATTTCCTGAATTATCACAGACTTTGAGAACTTAAAGCCTGATTTGAAGATTTTATTTTTGGGATTACTTTAATTGAATCCACAATTTGATTTCACTTCTAGTGTTATCTAGTAGAAGCACAATGGAAGGCTAGTAATTATGAAGGAAGAGAAAGGAGAATGAACTTCAAGAAAGATTGCCTGATCATGTCCTGGCGCTAAATAAAAGTGTTGGGTTTTGTTTTATTTTTCCATCCAAAATGTTAGGAGACTTTCTTACTCAAAAACTCAGAAGTACAAGACACAAGGCATTTTTCTGAAAAAGGGAAAATCTGTAGTGCCATGAGCTAGCACTTTCTCTTGCTCTCTCATTGCTACAACATTATAAGCATAAACACCCTTAGACAATATAGTTCTATGGAAACATAACATTGATGCATAAAAGTCAAAGAAACAAAAAACAAAACTGAAAGTGCCTACCCAACACAGTAAACTCAAGAAGAAATAAATGACATATTATTCACTTACACAACACAGAAAGCCATAAATATGCCTATAATATCACATCACATAGTTGACAGTTTTCAGTGCTATCTTTTGCTATTGTGGATGTTGGCACAGACTAGTCTTAGGCCTGTGTGAGAAGTTGCTGCATAAGGAGCAACTCTAATTGTTGGTTGAGTAGACAGAGAACTCTCTGTTTCTGCAGTTATGAAAGACACCCTCTACTCATGGTTTGGACCTGCTTGCAAAAGAGGGGTACTGATAACGGGTAGGTTTGGGGGGCAGGACAACAGGCAGTACTGAAGAAAAAATTAAAAACCTTCCACTTGACAGGAAATATCTGTTAGGCATACAGAGATAAATGGATATTAAAGAGTGAGTGACCTATCTTCTATTCCAGTTCTGATAATACCAAACGGGACTGTGAAGCGGATTTCTTGTTTTTTCCTAATGAAGCTTCTTTGAAAGAAGTAAGAGGACAACAGACTATCTAGGAGCTAAATGAACTTTACAGGTTTTTAAGATAATCCTTTGAGAAACAGATGAAAACACACAAAAAAAGAAACTCAAGCCAAAACGTGATTTTAAAAAATGAACATTGTTACCACATTGATAGTGTGATGAGAAAGAGCATCTAGATCATAAAGAAGACAGATGGGCCTGAAACATGGAACAAGAAACAGATGGAGATAAAGATTTGCACATGTAAGTGAAGGAGACTTTTCTTTAATGTTTAGTCAGAACAAGGGTCTCCATTAAAAATTCTTTCATGGGGTGAGAGCACTGGAGAGTTTTTAAAAAAAGGCGGCAAGAAAGAGAATGTCCAGTTTTGAACTGATTGTGTCTTTTAGTGGCATAAACTGTAGTGTCTTAAAACTTAATGTCTTTTTGATGTTTGTTTCCTATAATTAGTGAACTTAAGAGATCAGAACTGATAGTCTTAGATATTGAAACCTTTTATTCAGACTCTGAGGAAAGGGTGTGCAGTCAGTAGAATTATCCACTGACTTTTGATGTGAGTTTTTACCAACCCTGACAGGAAATAAAGTCCTAAATCGATGAGTGAGGATTTCAGTTTTCATGGTCTCGACGTTCTCTTGTGAAATTGCCAAATAGTTCCCATTATGCAGGTAATCTTTAAGATCAGAACACAGCTTTATATCTGTCTTCTAAATATTGGCACTGACCTATCTGACACCAGAACTACTACTATAAGAGTAGCCATCGGCAGGACTAAAGACTCAGATACACTTAAGTAAGTGGATCTGTTTACAGCAGATATCTCAGATGACAATTTGTTTCATAGATCAAGCATGTCCTTCCACAGATATTAGGCTTGCATTTCACCGAATCTTCTGCCAAATTTTAGAAAGCTTTGCTGCTTTTTGATTACTAGCCCACCCAGAATGTTATTACCGTTGCTGATAAGTAAATCAGGATGGGTTTTAACAGATGCGTCTTTTCTTTTCTTTTCTTTTCTTTTCTTTTCTTTTCTTTTCTTTTCTTTTCTTTTCTTTTCTTTTCTTTTCTTTTCTTGTCTTTTCTTTTTCTTTTCTTTTCTTTTCCTTTTTCTTTTTCTTTTTCTTTTTTCTTCTTTTACTTTTTTCTCTTTCTTTTTCTCTTTCTTTTTCTCTTTCTTCCCGCCCCCCTTTCTTTTGGTTAAATCACATTATGAGGTCAGAATATGCTGGAGATTTCCAGGGTAGTCTCTTCTGAATGTTGGTTTCCTATTCCTAGGGAACCTTCCAGCACGGCTACCTACAGGTATGGACCTTGCCACATGGCCCTAGCTTATGAAGTCACAGACAGACACTCTGTCCCACATCACAGAAGACTATCAGAAAGAGATTGGAAATCTAAGCAGCTCTCCTAATATCTCAGTAAAATGCTACAACGTGTGTTTTACTAGACTATAATGCAAAGACAAAACCAGAGATGACTAAGACAGCACATGTTCAGATTATTATCTGATATATCAAAAAATGGGGGGTTAACATTAAGGGATACATTCTGCTTTTGGATCCCTGCAATCTTTATCTCTGGAACTCTACATTGTTATCTAAACTTTTATTCTGCATTTATTTCTAACTCCCTTTAGAAATTTTCTTCATATAAGGGAATGTAGGTAACATAATAAAGGAATAATGGTAGCCCCTCAAATAACTCTCATCATTTCCAGGGATGGATTTAAAGTTCAGGAGAGATTTTTCAATTGTGAGAAGTCAGTGCTGAGTGCTGTTTTGGGATTCTGATGAACGGGAAAGCACATCGCCATTCTTCAACAGCTGAGTGAAAATGAAGATAGTAGTGTAAAACTAATTTCTCAGACAAAAGGATATACAAAAGAAGTGTTCATTCATTTACCTGTGTGCTAGTTGTGAACAGTAGCTATCTGGAGTTGCAAATACAACATTGGCTCATCACCAGGATGTGGAAGATAGTTACTGATGCCACGAAATCCAAAACAGGCACTGATGTGGTGAAGCCAGGATGATCGATCTGTCCCTCCGGGGGAAAGTAAAGTTCCCCATCCACCTTCCTGCTTGTCCTGAGCATGGAAGCAGGCTTAATTTGTGTTGTATGATCATAACAGCAGGTTTTGTTTATTGACTTGATTCTGGATTCTTAACCTCAAGCCAGGATCTAACCAGCAGCCTAGTCATTTGCCTGCAGCCCTAGAAGTTTCAAAGACTATTATTCTTATTTCTTAAATATTAACCATATGGAGGGTAGGATAAATAAAACACATCCCACCACCATGCATTAAAGGTGCAATTGATTTGTGTATCATGTCTGTACTTTTGCTTGATTCTCTTAGTTCTGCTACAAGGTTTGAATTCATCCAGCATGTCAAGCTGAAGCTCCATTTAATCCAACCATGAACTGCAGGGGTTTTTTTGTACTTTTGAATAATCCCCAAAGAAATATTGAAAGAAATATTGAAAGAAAGAAAGAAATATTGAAAGAAAGAAAGAAAGAAATATTGAAAGAAAGAAAGAAAGAAAGAAAGAAAGAAAGAAAGAAAGAAAGAAAGAAATATAGAAAGAAAGAAAGAAAGAAAGAAAGAAAGAAAGAAAGAAAGAAA
>JANHFZ010003336.1:41167-52284 GCA_027560215.1 Halcyon smyrnensis
TGTCCTATCACAGGGCACAAGTGAGAAGAGGTTGTCCCTTTCCTCTTGACACTTAGCCCTCATATATTTATAAACATTTTAATTGAAATTTTCAATTGTATGAAATTTGTATTACCACACTGATATAGTAAGTTCCAAACGGATGCAATGAAAAAAAAAAATAAAGAAAAAAAAAAAGAAAGAAGCAGAAACTTAGATTGCAAACAAGTTGGAGTTTCATAGTAAAAAAATAATTTCCTGTTAATAGGTCTAAAGGACACAGTCTTTTCTTCTGCAGTAGAACAAAAATGCTGCTTAAAACTTGCCATGATATAGAATAGACGGGTGTAAATATATTAAAGTATACATCATTTTGCTTTTATATACAAATAACTTTTTTAATTCTTCTCTTGAATACATTGGTGTAACTGTACTGAGTCTCACAGAATTTGTAGCTCTCAAATAATTTGCCACTGAAGTAAATGAGGATCTTTCTTTTGGCCACGGTAGATTTAGGATTAGGAACTATGTTTGTGACATGCAGATCTTTGAGTACCTCTTTTTAATGTCAGTGAAGCTCTGATAATACCCCAGATATATTTCACAGAAAAAAAAATGAGTAAGTAAAATTACAGCTTTCAGCAGTATCTGTTTCATTCTTGCTTGACTTGCAGATGTTCACTTGCTTTCAAATACTTGTGGTCTGGGCATATTTTAAGGGTGGATGAAATTAAGGCTTTCCTGGTCTTGAAAGAACAAAAAAGTAGTTAACATTCCTTCCTTCCACTGTGAAGATAGCACTGGATGGCAAAGAGTATATATTATTGTTAGGATTTTTCCCCTTTTTTAAAGATGTCAGTTTTTACATCTGAATGGATTTTTATTGTCTCTTGACAGTACTAAGCAATATTTTTTTTTCTTTTCTTCACATTTTTGAAGATTACAAAAAAAGATTTGTTTCCCCTTGATTCAGTTTTTCTTACAATCTTATCTTTAAAGATCTTTAAAACATTCTGTTTAAAAAGCAAAAGCCAGACTGGCTGTGTTTCTTTAGGATAAATAGGGGAAAATTCCATTTGCTTGTATACATTCCTCACATGTTTGATTGTACATGGTACCAGAAAGCACATATACACAATGTTGCCTCTGGAGTAGTGATATCTTTTCTTCACTGTGCTGTCAAAAGTTTATGCCAATACCTCTGACATTAATCTGAAAAGGTCAGGCTGTTAAATATATAGAAATAATATAGCTCTTCTTTAGCTCTGAGAAAAGATGTAAATCATACTTAGAAAAACAAAGGATTAGGGTGGGTTGTGGGGGTTTTTTTTGAGAGAGAGACATTCCTGACAGTTTCTTCAAGGCTCATTGGAAGTGAAACAAAATATTAATGTGGTATTCTTATGTTGTGAGAAGATACTTCCTGTCTTGTTAAATGTCATTATGGCAGTTACAATAGCCTAAGATTAGATCTGGAAAAACTAATAGAACCAAAAAATCTGTTTATATATTTCAATATTTCCCCTTTTCTTTTCTGCCTGCACATTGTCTCAGAACAAGTTGATCCTCAAAAACTTACTATAAATCGTTCCATAAATATTTAATACAAACTTGACATTCAAAGTAAGAAGTCTATATGTGTTCTGACATACAAAATGTACTAGTATTGCCCTGAATGAACAACATTACTTTTAATATTAAGGTCAAACGAACACAGTTAAGAAATACCAGAGAATAAAGTATTGGGAGTGAGAAGCTGGCTTAAAACTGTACTTATATGGGGGTGGGGGGTGATACACATTAACTATTGTCTGATAAGACAGTGACAAGGATGGATGGACAGAAATTGACGGTATCAGGAGTGTGTTATTACAGTCTTTGTACTGAAGCTGATTTTATTCTGGTTTTCTATGACTCCTATCAGTTTTTCATATTTTTGGTTTCTTCACATGTTTCAGCTTCTGGAAATGATAAGGAGTGGAGGATTGACTCTGTTGTCCAGTGCTTTTGCAATCAGACTAAAGCACAAAAACTCAAGTGCCAAGATCAGTATAAGCACAAAGATAGAAGAGGTAGCAACCAGGAATGAGGAAGAAGTGTTTATAGGGCAACATGTATTCTAAAAGCTTTGTAATAAACCAGGATTCAAGGAATCTTATTTGTCAGGATTTAGTATACGTTTTTGTTTTGGTTTGGTTTGGTTTTTTAACAGTGTAAAGAAAGGATTGTTCTGTAGGTAGATTAACTAGGTGTTAGGAAACAAAGTTACAAGTCCAAGTCCATTTCTAATTAATGCAGTTGTATCAGTTAGGACAATAGAATTTGGGAATGACAGTTACTATTTCAGGCACCTAGAAGTAGATAATAAGGGACATTTGTCCCCTACAATTATGTCACAAAACATTCAGACAGTTTTTAGGAGAGGAACTGAAAGGCATAGATTTAGGAATATGAACTTCCTGTCTCTGAGAAAAGTTAATAAATCCAAATTCAGGAAAAATAATATCCCTCCTCTGCCCCCCCAGTTCTCCCAGTATGGATTTTGTTTGTTTAAAGACAGGGTATTTAACACTATAATAAACACATATGGATTAAAGAACATTTCATATTTAGCTGAAATCACTTTGAATCAAAAGAAATAACAGGATCTGATAGAAATCACAGATATATAGTCTGGAATCAAATGGGATCATCACACAGTGATTGTACATCTGATATCCTGTAGAAAGGAGTGGGACTAAAGAAAGTACATGAAGGAGGTACCCAAAAAGGAAGTACTTCCTAGGACATACAGTGTAGTAATCTGATTTAAAGTATTTGTCTGACCATGAAATGGTTACATAAATATACATGTCTGTGTGTATATTTGTACTTTTTAATTGATTTTAAATTTATTTTAAAAAAATAAAATCTGATGCACAGACTATCATGATCCTGTTAGTTTGCAGACTGTATTTCTGTGATTTGCTTTCCTTTCCTTCCATAGTAGCCATCCCAGTTTTTCTCCACCTTTCCTCTCTAGTTATGTCTCATGATCCACTCTTTCAGTAGGTTCAACCATTTGTTTTTATCAGCAGATTTCATAAGACATACAATGTGTCTACAGTAATGTCTTCAGGAGTGTTTTTTCAAAGTGAATCTCACAGTTCTCTCCACTCATTTCTCTTTAGTTCACATGGTGGAATGATCCCAGACTCAAAGACCTGAATTCCTAGAAGATGTGACCTAGGGATACACATACTCTATTCCTGGTACAAATAGACATTCGGTTTATGGGACCAGAAAAGAACAAATCTAAAGTAATGTCCTCCACACAAAAAGAAAAACGGTTTAGGTATGTGGGGATCTCAGCCCTGGTTCCATACACTGTCCTTTTACTGTGTGTCTTGTTAATGTTGAAATATGCTTAATTTTCTTCAGTCACAGGCTGACAGAAAATTTTTTTTTTCCTTTAAATTGTACATTTGATAGGCTCCACTATTTAGAGTCTTACCTAGTTTCTTCGGTCTAGAAATTACTTATGTAGCTTTTGGGAAAGCCTTTTTAAATGAGTCATCAATGCTCATAGATTCAGGGTTTGATACTGTTCTTTGATTCTGCAGCAAGAAACGTAAGTTGCAGAAATACACTAAGAAATATGGTTAAAAAACCTGTGCAGAATCTTGGTTCCTTCAGTATCTGGTTTCTTTTTGTGTTATCTGAATAAGTTATAGATACTATTTTGCTATTGTTGTTGCTAATTCTTCTAATATGTGACCTCTTGAATCTTCAGCTGCTTCAAGGAACATCGTAAGAATGAATATATCTGAGAGAAACCTCTTTCACTTCTGTTCTCAGGCTATGCAGGTTTTCCAGCTATATGGCAAAGTTTTCTTGAAACGAGATACCTTAGTGATGAAAGTTTCTGCTCTTTTTCTGTCTGTAGATTATAAATCTGTGAACACCAAGAAGTCTTAGCTGCAGAGATGTTCATAGGCAATTTTGAAAAGCCCAGTTTTACTAATCATCGTTATTCCATAAAAATGTCAGACTATCCTCCAACTACAATCCCATGCACTCTTGATCACCATCTTCTGCCTTTCATCAAATAAGGTCCTAAATGAACTCTGTTCAGTTCTCTCACCCCGGAGCAGTTCATCCAAGATCAGTGATAAGTTGGAAAAGGCCAAAGAAGGAAATCTGTGTTTTACCTGTATCTTTCCCAAACTTAAAAAGACATCCAGCCTGATGAATTAAAAACTGTTCATGAATTTATAATATCTTTATTTTGTAAATAGAAAACAAATGGAAGAACTTGATGCTGTACTTAGATTTTCTTCTAACTCTTCACTTTTGAGACACCAGTTTCATTTTACTCTGAACAACTTTATTTTTCTTTCTAGACTCTAGGATAGTACTCAGGAAATCTATATCTGAAAAAGGATCATCACAATCTCAAAACATCAGAGGTCTGTTTATCAAGTTACTAAAAACAGCTGTAAACTAATGTGGGCAAGGAGTTAAATTAAGTACACTTATTGATAAGAACAGATGTAAGATTTGTACAGCTACACCTATACTGAAATCTGAAAGAACCTGAGGTGTAGGTTCCACATTCCTTAATATTCTCAGCATATAGACTCATAGAGTTGTTTGTCTGGGTAGGGACCTTGTAAGGATCACCTAGTCCAATCCCTCCTGTCAGTTCACTAGATCAGGTAATGTCAACAACTAAACATGACATTGTTTATGTCTGCAATTAAGAAATAATTTATTTTTTATATAAAAAATTCAGATGTTTCCTCTCAGGGGTTTCATTGTGCGAAGTGATTTGCATTTTGTATTTCTACCCGGAGAAGCTTTAACCACCCTTAATCTTGTGTCAAAGTCACGAGGGACAGACACAGCTGGTGTAGCAGGAATCCCAATATGTGACTATATGTGACACTTGGTGTGTGATTTTTCCATAAAGCTGTGCAAGCTCAACAGTTGTTTTGACAATGCTACCAGTATGATCTGGAAGAATCAAATTAACTTTAAATTGGTTAAAGACCAGGTAATCCTAGTTATAAAGATAGAATTTATGTAGAGAAGAGAAAAATATAGAAAAAGGAGTGTTTACCAATATTCTACTTTACAGTCCAGGTTGCTATGGGCCTTTAATGAAGTACGCCATGCTCCATCTCTGAATTACCATGATTCCAAGCATGTCATTCATTGGGCTTAACCTCATTTCAGCAGGCTCATTACATTGCTTTTGGATTCAGAACACCTTGTTAGTAATAGCAGAATGGACCAAGGTACTCTCTAGAATCATTCTGAAATCACAAAAAGACCTTTGGAAGATCCAAGATCTAGTGCAACACCTCTTCCCTTAATAGTTCTGATTTTAGCTGTGTAAAATCATATTTGCCCTTATCACATAGAAAGCCCATTTATCTAGTAACTGAAAATAAGTTTGAACACTTCATCCTAATTCCTGGTTCATGTCAGAAAAATACCACACCATATGTCCTAAATGGCAATTTTTCCTTCATAGTGAGGGAAAACTGGAAAAGAGCAATGTGCTTAATTTCAGAACTCAAGTGCATAAACAAAACTACACCAGTATATTTTCTTGGTGGAAAACAGTAAGTATAAAAAATTCATAGCTTAAGCTTACATTGTATTTTCACAAATTGGAAGAAAAAAAAGATCACTTTCCAGACACAAACATTTAAGCTCAAAATTTCTGTGCATGCACACCATTCCTAAGAAAAATATTTAAATTCTGTCCTTGTCAGTCCTTTGATTATGATCTGTAATAGTAGTCAAAAGTTTCAAGATCAACTACTCTATTTTCTGAAGAATTTCTGAAGAATTCCTATGTAACCACATGTCTCTGTCATATTTACAGATTACAGAGAAATTCTGCATTTTCACAGTACAGCTTTACAAGTCTCCTGGGGACTGCAAGGATTTGGGCAGAACAGCTCTGGTGTATCTGATTGCACAGTGCATGTAACATAAAGTGACTCTACAAGTACAGAATAACTTTCAGGTGCTGGACTTGGTGTGTACCTGTAGATCATCTGCATAATGTATGTACATCCAGCACACATTTATTGTGATCCTTAAATCACCAGCCATCTCCATATATAACCTGAAAAAAAGTGAAATGTTTTTGAGAAAATTTATCTGCTATCTCAGAGATGCTGATGTGACATTGATCTTCATTCTCCACATATATTTTATATGGATATGTGAGGATGCAATGGCTCCAGACCCAGCACTTAGGAAACAGATCATGAGATGCACACCCATTAAAAGACATCCTTTAGAAAAATAAATACCACAAAGAACATTTTTTTAAAAAAAATTATTTGCACTTTTTTAAAGATCCCTTTAGCAGAAAATCAGGAAGCAAACAAAAAAAAAAGACTCCAACAACACCAATTAATATAAGTGCATTGCATATTTTTCATGCTGTAGTTCTCTCCTTAACTCATTACTAGAGGTAAAGTAACAAATACCTCATGATTAAACTAATTTTTAGAAATGCAGATGGACAGATAATGTAGATAAGTGTTTAGGTTGTGAATGTAGTTTAAGCTTTTTCAAAGTTGACCCATTCTTAATTAAATTATGAGAAAAAGATAACATGTGACAAGCAATCTGAGATGGCACCTGACTTCTGTTTCTGAATAAGTGCCCAGGTTGATAACTAATTCTGTTTCAGTTCATAGACATATAAACAAAAAGCTGTTAATTTGGTAAACAGTATTTATTCTTAATTAGAAATTATTGACACAGAATCCCCTAATTGAAAGTAATTTTATTTATTTATTTATTTTAAAGCTTTATTTTTATTTCATTTTAAATAAGGCTTACTGCAAGACAGAAATTTAGGCTGGGCTTCTTTCTTTAGTGAATGATCCAAATCTTACCAATGTCAGCAGTGAGTTTTTGCATTTAATTCATTGCATTAGACCATGGTGTCCCCAGGAGCAATGATCCAGAGCAACAGTTGATTTCAGCACTTTCAATTTACTTTTTGAAGTGGCAACACAGATGACTCTTCTATCAGTGTGTTGAATCTGAACTGTAACCTCAGTTCAACTGAGTGAACTTAGAAAAGACATTCTTGTGATAGATGATTTTTTTTTTCTATGTCTACTTGGTAATAGAAAAGTAAGGAATTTTAAGGTCATTTAGCTCTTTGACATTCTATTGTTTGTTTTGCAGGATTTGTTCCTGGGTAAGTTGTGAATCAATCTTGGCCACTGCAGAAAGGGAGGTTTTTTTTATTCCATGCTGTATGTGAAGAAAGCTCTGAGAGCACCATGATACATTATCCCTTGCTTCTCAAAATGTCTTATTGATGCATGTTGGCACATGCAGAAGCTTATGACAGTTACATACTTCAGAGTTCCCAAAGTATTAATTTAGTATAGATTCTTAAATTTTTGTTAATACACCTGAATCTGGATCCAAACCACCCTTCTGATCTGACCTTAACAAAAACTCAGCCTTAGTAGGTGTTTCATGATGCATTGTTCTAAAATACAGGACATGACCTTTCCAGTACCTCTGTTCTCTAAATATTGATAACATTTCTGTGTTTAGAGAATCTAGCATCAGATCCATGAATGCCAGATATTATCTATAACTTGTTATAAGACATGCTAAAATTACCTATGAGTAAATAAAATAGTAATTCACCTAAAGGAAATCTGCAACCTGAGCTGAGTTGGGTAAAATGTGCTAGTGACTGTAAAATATTCTTTGTGAAAAGAAATAAAATCACACATGGACTGTCAACCAGGATGTAAATTTACAATGTAATGAGATTCAAAGTATCAAAGACATAAACCTGTATCTCATCAAGTTTTATTATTAATGGACAAGATATATGTGAGTAGGAAGAGACTTTAGATGCAATTGATTAGTTAGATTAGATTAATAAGGCTCTTTAAATCTGTTGGTACTTCCAGTAAAGCTACAGCTGTGCAACTCTAGAAACTTTATCTGACATTAGTCTAATTTTTGAAAGTAGTCTTCTCTAGACATAGTATATTAGAAAGCGACAAATAAAAATGTTATTCCAGAGGCTTGCTACACTGTGGAGACATTATGTTGTCTCAGAGTTCTTGTGAGTGACAATATCATGTATCATTTAAATATAATGTTGATATCATATCTTCAACAATTCACATAATGAGATTTGGTTGACAAGCAGAAAAGGGAAACTTCAACTCTGAGGTTTCCTGATTCATGTGTTGCCCTTGAGATATTCCCCTTGAGATGTTCCACTTGTAGTAAATTCACTGATTCAAGTACTACCTATATGCTAAAATAAATATTAAAAAGTTGTTCAGTCCAGTCCATTGCAATATCCAAGCCTTTTTCAACTAATCACACCAGCTATATGCTAAGAATCACTGCAGTGAGGCAGGGGATCCCCTGACTGTGAAACATGACTCTAAACCAAAAGAAAGCATCCATCATTTTTTTCCAAAGGAAAGTAAACCACAAGACTACTTTTACAATTAAGTAGAGTTAAATCATAGGTCAGCACTGACCTTACTTTACCCATCTTTGTTGCCATTGTACAGGGAGAACTATTTGGTTTCTCTTTTACTTAAGATTAGTATACCGATTTTATCCCACTTCCTTCAGTGGGAATAACTACCGTCATCATCATCTATCTGGTCCTTTTATTGGCAATGTACCTATGAGAAACACAGAGAGTTATTTTTCAGTAACTACAATGGGACAAAAAATTTATTCTTGTCCATGCTACTGATGTAATGTGACGTCTTGGGTGAGTAACTTAATTCCACAGAGCTGTAGCTTGCCTGTTATCAAGTAAAATAATATTATAATGGAAAGGGGATTTGTTTGTTTGGTTGGGTTTTTTTTGGTTTTGCTTGGTGGTTGTAATGGTGGTGTTTGTTGGGTTTTGGTTTTGGTTTTGGATTTTTTGGCTTAATAGAACTAGTGTTTTTAACATTCTGTGAGATCTCTGGATAAAATACCTATAGCTTTTTTTTTTTTGCTGTAACACTTTATATGTGTTCTGTTCAGCAGTAAAAATTGTGTAATCCTTATTTTTCAAACTAACAATCCATGTGTAACATAATGACAGACACTGTCAAAGAGATCTAAGGTGGATAAATAGATGGAAGAGGTAGTTTAAAAGCACAGCTTCAGCAACTAAGTACAATGCTATTGCTGAGAAGGATTCAAATTCTGAGTGTAAGAACCTAAATGTGAAGAGGAGGAAAAAAAAGATGGACTCACAAGTGACATGGTAATTCAAACCACCTTTGGCATTACGTTTTTAAGTACACAAAAGTGGCTAAACCAAAGACAAAACATAAGGCCACTTCAGAATCAAGTCTGATCATGTTAAAGCACACAGCGATAAAATCTGTCTTCATGTTGCAAGACAAAATTATTCCTAGTGTAAAAACTATTGTCTTCAACTCAACTTACACCTGATGCAAGTTTGGCCCTGGATGTTAAAACCTACTGCAGTACAAAATGAAAAAGAGAGCAGTTTCATTTGCATGCAGAAAAATAGGTAACAGACATCTGACTTATCAGGAGTGAGTAGCAGCTGTGGTAGCATGAGCAGCAAATTTTATTATTAGCAATTCAAATGCAGATATCAGATTGGTTTTGTATTTGAATCATTCAGCAGGGTTTGCTCCAAGGCTATAACTTTCTTCCTGAAAGTTCTGTAAAAATTCAGTCAAAACACTTTTTCTGTTTTCCATAGAATGAAACAGAGGGGAAAAGAACAGAAAAAAACACATCAGCTGTGATTTTCCAACAGTATTGAGATTTTTTTATGTTTAAAACATAATTGAAGCATTACTTAGAATCCAGAAACTCAGTGCAGTCCCAAACCTATAGAAAATTCTGAAATAGATTTCTCTCAGTTCTCTGACATCCACAAACATGTGAAACTTTCAGTGATTTACATGTTGGAAGAATTACCAGCTTTTCATCTTTGTTATTAACACTCCATCAACCGTCTCTTTAGAAACTCTTATTCTGTGATTACAATGCATAGACTTACTCCAAATGGCTCTTTCTGCTTATGTAATGATTTTTCAATCCTGAACCCTACTAAGACAGTCAATTACTAGCCATTCTCGCATCAGAGCAGTGAAGCATTTATGTACTTGAGATATTCATGTCTGGAGCTTTAGTTTTAAATCTAAGAGCACCCTCACCTTCTGAAATTCCTTGTTTTATCAAGTGATTTTGTTATATAAAGCCATTACTGAAGGAAAGATTCTTTCATTATTCATCACTTGCTAGCACCAGAAGTCTTGAAAATATAATAGAAAACAGTCTCTGTTTCAGCATTCAGCAAGGCAGATAAACCATTATCTCAGTACTTTAGTAGAGATACAGACAGAACATATCCCATATTAAGCATCTCTGAATGCTTGCACAGTGTCATGGAAATTTGGGTCCAGAAGCAGAGAGATAGCCAGATAAACTGTCTCTGAAAACGTGGTATGGCAGGCAGTCAAATGAATAGGAAGCTGGGGAAACTTTGGTACCACATTTCCAAATATCAGTTCATATAACTCAGCACAAAATAAGTAGTCATATGCCAACCTGGATCAGTGTGATGGGATGACCCTTTATGGACACCAGGTCCCCACCAAAGCCATTTGGTAATTCCCCTCCTCAACTGGACAGGGAAGAGAAAAAACAGGGAGAGGTCACCTGGCAATTACTGTCATGGGGAAGCCAGATTTGACTTGGAGGTAAATAATTTGATTTATTACCGAAGAGATTATAATAATAGGAAATAAACCTAAAACTTAACAACAAATTTCCCCCCATGTCTCCCTTTTTCCCAGGCTCAGAGGGGAAAAAAAAAAAAACCAAAAAACCAAAAGACTCTGATCATGAAAAATAATTTAAAAAGCGCTGAAATTTAAAAATAATCTACTATTATTTTTCAAATTACATGCAAGTGAAAGCATATTTTATGTAGGCTTTGACCTTAACAGAGAAATAAAACAATACATGAGACAGTTACCTCTGCTCCCCATCTAAATAAAAATATTCTTGAATCAATCATAGAATCATAGAATCATTATGGTTGGAAGGGACCTCCAAGGTCATCAAGTCCAACCTTTTTGCCATCATTT